>JACEFZ010006706.1:0-42500 GCA_014155875.1 Cepaea nemoralis | reverse complement strand
AGGATCACAAATTGGGCACGCAGGCCCGTCTTACATTCGGCCCTTCCAATCACTCATCTTTCGTTCATTAAGTGCATTATACATTCACATAGGAAGAAGAAAAAAATTGTGACATGAATGTTGTAAACATAAACAATGCAAATTACTATGTTATGAGGCACATCTCGCACCTACCCACACATCACCCCACCCACAGCAGTAACGACCCTACAGTCTCTGGTCCAGTTTTCTACCATTCTCCAGTGTTTCCAGAGCACTTAAGTATTACCTTTCTCATATAGTTTTAGATGCAGGTTTAGACACGCGCTGTAATTGCATAAAACCTTGTATAAATTATTTAAATTACTAACACTTGATAATAACATTGTGTGTGTGAGCAAGGGGTATCATTGAAACATTCCATCATGCCATTTTTAAATGATTTCATTGAAATGGGTTTAAAGTTGAAGTTAACTGGTGATGAGCTGACAAAGTGGAGTGAAACAAAATATTCAGAACATCTCCTAGCACAGGAAAAAGATAGTGAACGCGATGAAAGAGCAGCGGAAAGGGAGCTGAAAAGGGCAGAGATAGAAGCCGAAACTAGAAAAACAGAGGCAGCATCCAAAGCTAAGCAGGCAGAAACAGAAGTTGAGTTGAAGAAAGCAGAAACAGAAGTTGAGTTGAAGAAAGCAGAAACAGAAGTTGAGTTGAAGAAAGCAGAAACAGAAGTTGAGTTGAAGAAAGCAGAGATCCTAGCCCAGAATAAACGAGATGAACTCGAACTACAGCTAACAATTAAGCAGCTGGAGGCTGAGACAGCTATAAACCAAGAGTCTAAAATGTCAGAAAGACTTGAAAAGGAATTTCAGTACATAAAAGTACCAAGGCATCGTGAGAAACTATACCTCGGGTGACTGCATAGCAGCCTTTACCCAGAATTTCGAAACTTTAATGGACCATTATCAGATCCCAGAAACTGAGTGGAACATCATATACATGAGATGTTTATCAGGGGAGCCTCTGAAAGTTATAGAGACCATCCCTAAAGATCTCAGGAAGAACTATCAGTACTTAAAGTCAAAAATTATGTCACATTTCCTGTTAGATGAATCAGGCTACAGAGAACAATTCAGTAAGATATCTCCAAAACCTACACAAACGTTCTCTGACTACATATCTGTAGTGCAGGATATTTTCAGTAAATGGCTGTCAGCAGCCAAGATTAACAATGACTTTAGTAAACTTAAAGATCTCATCCTTAGAGATAAAATAATCTCATCTCTTCCACCACCATTTTCTAAGTTTCTTCAAGAGTGTCAGTGTGAGAGTGTAGAACAGATTGAGAAACGAGGTTCTGGCCACTTTACAACCAATAAACAATGTTGTGCCAGTGGGTTGACTGACTTAAATTTTGTAGCAGCTGCTACCCATGACAAACCAAGATCAGAGCCCTACAATAGGCAAAGACCATTTAAGCCTATGACTGAGAAATACCAGCAATGTAGATTTTGCCAAAGTCCACACAATCAGACATAAATGTGTGATAAGAACCCAGAATATCTGAAATACTTGCAAAATTACATAAATAATCAAGACAAAGAGCGAAGAAGCTATAAACGCCTAAAGAAATGCTTCCTTTGTAAGGCATACGGGCACTGGCGCCATCCCTGTTTAGGCAAGCAAATGACCAGGAAAGCTAATGCAGCCATGTTCGATAGCTCTTCCTCAGATGAAGAACAAGTCGAAGACCACCCTGTGAACTCAGCACAGTCTATTGATATCTTTAAGGTAGAAAAGTGTTCCACCTGTAATCAATTTCACGAAGATGGCCTTTTAACATCAGGCCACTCAATTCCTATCACCAATGAAGAAGCTAACTTGGTGATAGACTCCAAAGGCAAGATTAACATCCACCAGGGGTATGTTAATGGCAAATGTGCTACAGTCTTACGGGACAGCGGAAGCGATCTTATCGGTGTAAAAAGAGGGTTAATATTGCCTACAGACTATACAGGCAAGCACATAACATGCAGAACGTTCTCGGGTAACATCGAGAAGTACCCACTTGCATGGGCGTATATTGACACCCCGTTCATCATAGGAAAGGTCAAATATGCAGCATTATCCAACCCCTGTTGTGATATTATTGATGGTAACCTTCCTGAGGTGAATGATATGCCTCATAACACCATAACACCTAGTGCCAAGGGTACTAATAATGATGTACCAACATCTGCATCTAACTGCATTAGTGAGAGTGTGATATCATTGAATGAATGCACTGTAGCCAATTATGTAATATCATCACATGAATCCATTGATGTAATTGATTCATCCACCATGTCATGTTACCGATAATGTTAATGCAGTAACTAGATCTGCTGCTAGAGTGCTGGATCATATTGATCAAACTGAGGCACTACAGATGCTAAGCCTAGTGTTACCTTCCTTCCTAAAACCATGAGGGAGAACTTTATAAAAGCTCAAAAGGCTGATCCATCATTGTGTAAATATTTTAGTCTATAGGCCAAAAGCCAAGGTTAACCAAAAAATGCAAGATGGCATTTTGCTCTGAAAGATTGCATCCTCACAAGGTACTATACCAGAGACAACAACACCATAGAGCAAACGGTACTTCCACGTGAATACCGGAAACAGGCCTTACATCTTGCACATGATATACCTTTCGCAGGGCATATGGCATATTCTAAGACCAGATCTAGATTGTTAACACAGTTTTATTGGCCAAAATTCTGCAATGACACGAAGCAATATTGCAGATCCTGTGACATCTGCCAAAAACTAGTAAAAAGGGTAAACACCCACAGGCTGAATTACAGGTTACAGATTTAGCCAGTAGACACTTAGAGAAGATCTCGGTTGACATTGTAGGTCCCTCTAAATCACGTTAGATCTAGAGGAAATAAATATATAATTACAATAATTGATCTCTGTAGTCGATGGCCAGAAGCTATTCCCCTCAAGAACATTACTGCCAAAGAGGTGATGGAAGTTTTCTTCCATAAATTTTCAAGAGTAGGGCTTTCTGACACGATCCTCTCCGATCGTGGAAGTCAATTTATAGCGTCAGCTAAGCAAGCTTTCACCAAAATGTTAAGTGTTAAGCAATGCTTTAACAGCCCATATCATCCCCACTCCACTGAGATCATAGAAAAAAATTAACTGCGACTTAAAGCATATGCTGGTCTAAAGTCACACAAGAACATCCTGAAGACTGGGATACCTATTTGCCTGCTATAATATTTGCTTATCGCGAAGTACCGCATGCCAGCACAGGTTTCTCACCATTTGAATTGGTGTATGGTGCCAAACCACGCGGCCCATTGTGTATACAACTAAATGTTAACTGAAACTACACCTGTACATAAACCCATATCATCATACGAGCATGTAACATCATTGCGTGAAAGGATAATGAGATCTTGTATCATAGCCAAAGAAGCACTTAAGCAATCTGGTGCTGTCTATAGACAATACGCAAACAGAGGAAACAGGACGATAACGCTGACACCTGGACAGGACGTTCTTCTTCTTCTACCTAGTGACCGACATCTACTGACAGACTCATGGCAAGGGCCATTCAAAGTGCTAAGACAGATCTCGACTGTTGACTATGAGATCAAAGTCAAAGACAAACATAAAATGCAGACCATACTCCATTCCCATACATTACAAAGAAAAACTGCATCAAGAAATCATAGACTTAGAAAAGAACCACATCATCAGACGATCACAATCACATTTTTGTTCTACAATAGTAATTGTGCGTAAAAAGGACAACACAATAAGACTCTGTGTGGACTATATGAAACTAAATAAGATCACACAGTTGGATTTAGAACCAATGACCAACTGTGAGGAAATACTGACTGAACTGACAGACTCTAGATACTTTACGAAACTGGACATGACAAAAGGTTACTGGCAAATACCGGTAGACGAACAGAGCATACACCTGACAGCATTCGCCACACCTTAGGGACTGTACAAATGGTGCAAATTACCATTTGGGCTTGTTAATTGCCCCGGCAACATTCGTACGCATGACCAGACTATTACTGACAGACATAACGAACATCATCTCGTACATGGACGACATTTATGTACACACAAAGACAATGACAGACCATATAACGACACTACAGCAGACATTTGACCGTATCAGACAGCACGGACTGACAGTTAAACCTGCTAAAGTTGATATAGCCTACCAAGAAATCTCCTTTTTGGACTATAAAATCTCTAACGGCTTTATCACGACTGATGACAACATAGTGTCAAAAATTCTAAAATTATCACTGCCGACTACAAAGAAACAAGTCAGAAGTGTTCTAGGATTATTAAATTACTATAGACAGTTCATACCAGATTTTGCTGAACTGACTGAAAGTCTTACTAACCTACTAAAAAAAGACCAGCCAAATAAGATTGTGAACAACGAATGTCTAAAACCTGCATTCGATAAAGTATTATCCTATTTTTCTGAAAATAATTCAAAGAATCCCATTCTTAAATTGCCAAATTTGCATATTACTTTCAGATTAAGGACAGATGCGAGCTCCTGTCGCGAATCGGTGCGGTATTATTACAGGAATTTGACGGCATTTTGCATCCTGTGTATTACCTAAGCCGCAAACTGAAACCAAGAGAACGAAGTTGGTACCACACCTCAGAAAGAAGCTCTCGCTTCTTGTGTATGCCATTCACAAAATTGTCCAGATTCGTTCTTGGGAGGCATTTTATAGTGGAAACCGACAGTAGTCCACTGACGATTATTGCGTCAGGTGCGCCGACTAACCACATGATAGCTCGATGGTCCTTTTTGCTCCAAGACTACAGCTTTGAAGTAAAACACATCCCGGCAAGCTTAAAACACTGGCCGATCATTTGTCACGTTGTCCCGATGATACCCAGGAGCCAACTATGTCTGAGTTCAGTGTGTCAAAACACTCAGACCATCACAGCCAGTAATGAAGTTTTTTTCAGAAAAGCTGTGAATTATGTGATAGGGTCTCGATCCCATTGTAAATATTGCTAGTATCTTATAAATATTGTGATAAGTGTGTTGTATAAGTGCATAGTATGGGGTAAAAAGCGAATAGTATTAATTGTAAATATTACGAACAAAGAACAGTGCCACATGTGTTCACAACTTACCTCAAGTGAACAATTTAAGTTATCCGTGGTACACCGAACTTATCCAGTGACATTTTAATCCGTATGAAACGAACGAATGATTGAAACAAACTGTGTCAAATAAACCACTGTAGAACATTGTAATCCAGAAAGTTCCTACGAAACATCGAACACACCAGCTAGTTATAACAACTTGACATTCCGAATATTGTTACATGCTTATGGAACAAGTGTGTGAAGAACTTTAGTTTACATCAGCTGTGCGTGTGTACTTCCGGAAAGATAAATTTATTCAAAAGTGTAGCAGACTATGAACAAAAATCCAAAAATGAATGACGCTTGTAAAATATTTGTGAAACACGAATTTAAAATACACGAATTGTGTATTACGAGTTTTGTATTAGTGTAATCTGAGAATCATATCTTGATCAACTTGTTCACGGTAGCGATATTTATTTCGCTATTGTAAAGAAGCATCAAGCTATGACGCTGAGAAATATATTAATAAATGTAATTTATTGTATTTAATATATGTTTAAATTATTTCCCTTATATTTAATCGTTGTCACATATTACACCAAAGGGCAGTAAATTGAAATGTGTAGTAATGTGTAAGGTGTATAAAAATAGCCTTTGTGTTGCCAGGTTGTCAACTCTCCAAGATGACATCAGCTGGGCATGGAAGAGATTGCCGAAGTTGTAGACCAACATGAGGTGTCCCGACCAAATTTGGATGGGACTCTAAGGTTGAAGTCGTTTCATATTGGGACTTCTTACAGTCTAACCTGACGTTTTAGGACGTATTTGAATTTTTTTTAGATTTGGTTGCGAGGTAGTTGCATGTAATGCTGGTGCTACCGGTCTGACTGTGTCATAATTGCAACAGACGTGATTATCCATCGAGATGATTGTACTTGGGAGGTGTTACCTTTTGACACCACATGAGTTAATAGATATATAACTTACATTACTTATGTATTTACCTATGCCAATGCATACGACAACAAATGGGAAGATTCTGACAGGGTTAAAATATTAACCCTAAATTTACAAAGAGCGTACATGAAAGGTGATACCTTTCAAGAATGGGAGGCGGGGAGAATGTCATAATCCCCATTGTTGTGCCGCGGCATCATTACACGCGCCAGGCAAACCCCAGTTACATATTCACAGGTTCGCCAGTGAGTTAGAGTAACCGTCAGAGGTCAAGCAAGTACAAGCGTGACGCATGCAGTTCTCGCTGGACTCGATCCCACAGAACAAGGACTGTGAGCGAGAAACGGCAGACGAGGCTTGGGCATTCAGACTGGACGGACGTGGTTTGAGAGAAGCTTGTATTAGTGCTGTGCCCGAATGTCGATTGCTAGTATCTCTTGTGAGAAGATGGAACACTGTGCGGCTGTGGTTTGAGTCTCTGAGTGTCTCTATTCATTGTCTGTGTGTATTCTTGTATTCACATTGTGCGGGCAACATGCCGAAGTAGATTGTGTTGCATGTCAAGTGTACATAAAACGTTGAACTTAGTGTTACCGTGTGTCCAGTCAAATCATTCTGTGACTGTGTATGTCTCGCATATATTAGGTAAAGCGAGCCAGATTCATCCTTAAATGTGAGAACCTGACAAGACAGACAGACAGACAGACAGAGGGACAGACAGACAGACAGATCTCCGCCAGGGCCTGGACGAAGACGGGCTGGGTCAGCCCGATAGAAAAACTACATTACAACATTTCCTTCCATATATATATGAACCTTCACCATAAGATCTGAAGTACGACAATGTTGTTACCTGTCCCCTCTCTTGTTCATAACATATATAGACAACATATGTAAAGAAACCAGCCAAGCAGAGACAGCAAGAATACGAGATCGAAAATAGGTGCAATAAGGCAAATCAACTCATTGGACAAATGGCACCAATACTAAAGAACAAACATGTATCAATAACTACTAAGAAAGCACTTTACAACACAATCTTCCTGCCAACTCTATGCTACCAATGCCAAACCTGGACAATGACAGAAAAAGAGAAAAGAAAAATCCCAACAACAGAAATGATGTTCCTGAGAAGAACATGATGAGATGTGATGAGATGATATATATATATATATATATAGATATATATATATATATATATATATATATATATATATATATATATATATATATATATATATATATATATATATATATATATTATATATATATATACTAGCTGACCCAGGCCCGGCTTCGCCCAGACTCTGGTGGGGAGCATCTCATTTAATTCATATAAGTAGTCATATAAGTTCTCGTTCCCGTTACCGACTATCTGTCTGTCTGTCTGTCTGTCTATCTGTCTGTCTGTCTGTCTGTCTGACTGACCCGGCCCGTCTTCGCCCAGACCCTGATGGGGAGCATCTCATTTAATTCATATAAGTAGTCATATAAGTTCCCGTTCCGACTATCTATCTGTCTGTCTGTCTGACCCGGCCCGGCATCGCCCAACTCCTGGTGGGGAGCATCTCATTTAATTCATATAAGTAGTCATATAAGTTCCCGTTCCCGACTGTCTGTCTGTCTGTCTGTCTGTCTGTCTGTCTGTCTGTCTGTCTGTCTGTCTGTCTGTCTGTCTGTCTGTCTATCTATCTAGTCTGTCTGTCTGTCTGACCCGGCCCAGCCCATGGTGGAGAGCATCTCATTTAAATTATATAAGTAGTCATATAAGATCCCGTTCCCGACTATCTGTCTGACTGTCTGTCTGTCTTGGGTAAATGTAGGAGGGAGGAGGAAGAGGGAGGTGGAGGAGGGAAGAGGAGGGAGGAGGAGGGAGGAGACAGGAGGAGTAGGGAGGAATAGGAGGGAGGAGGAGGGATTAGGAGGAGGAGGGAGGAGTAGGGTGGAGGAGGAGGCGAGGAGGAGGGAGGAGGAAGAGGGAGGAGGAGGGAGAAGGAGGGAGGAGGAGAACGCAGGAGGAGAAGGGAGCAGGAGGAGGAGAGGGAGGAGGAGGGAGAGGGAGGAGGAGGAGGAGGAGGAGAGAGTAGGAGGAGGGAGGAGGCGGAGGGAGAAGGAAGAGGGAGGAGGAAGAGGGAGAAGGAGGAGGGAGAAAGAGGAGAAGGAGGGGGAGGAGGAGGAGGGAAGAGGAGGAGGGGAGGAGGAGGAGGGAGGAGGAGGAATGTGAAGGGAGGAGGAGGGAGGAGGTAGAGGAAGGAGGAGGAGGAGGGAGGCGGAGAGAGGAGGAGGAGGGAGGCGGAGAGAGGAGGAGGAGGGAGGAGGAGGAATGTGAAGGGAGGAGGGGGGAGGAGGTAGAGGGAGGAGGAGGGAGGAGGAGGAGGTAGAGGGAGGAGGAGGGAGGAGGAGGAGGGAGGAGGCGGAGAGGGAGGAGGAGGAAGGAGGAGGGGGAGGAGTGAGGAGGAGGAAGGAATAAGAAGGAGGAGGAAGGAGGAGGAGTGATGAGGAGGAGGGAGGAGGAGGAAGAGGGAGGAGGAGGAATGTGAAGGGAGGAGGAGGGAGGAGGTAGAGGGAGGAGGAGGAGGGGAGGAGGAGGAGTGAGGAGGAGGAGAGGGAGGAGGGAGGAAGGAGGAGGGGGAGGAGGAAGGAGGAGGGGGAGGAGGGAGGAGGAGGGAGGAAGAAGGAGGAACAGGGATGAGGAGGAGGAGGAGGAGGAGGAAGAGGGAGGAGGAGGAATGTGAAGGGAAGAGGAGGGATAGGGATGAGGGGGAGGGGAAGAGGAAGAGGGTAGAGGAAGAGTGGAGAGGAGGAGGGAGGAGGTCAGAGGGAGGAGGAGGAGGGAGGAAAATGGAGGAGGGAGGAGGAGAGAGGAGGCGGAGGAGGGAGGAGGTAGAAGGAGGAGGAAGAGGGAGGAGGAGGGAGGAGAAGGAAGGAGGAGGAAGAAGGAGAAGGAAGAGGGAGGAGGATGGAGGAGGGAGAGGGAGGAAGAGGGAGGAAGAGGGAGGAGGAGGAAGAGGGAGGAAGAGGAAGAGGATGGAGGAGGAGAGGGAGGAGGGGAAGAGGAAGAGGGTAGGAGTAGGAGGGGGAGAGGAGGAGAAGAAGGGAGGAGGAGAAGGGGAGGAGGAGGGAGGAGGAGGGGAGAGGAGGAGGGAGGAGGGAGCAGAGGGAGAAGAAGGAAGGAGGAGGAGGAAGGAGGAGATAAAGGAGGGAGAATGAGGAGGGGAGGAAGGAAAGGGAGGTGGAAAGAGGAGGAGGAGGGAGGAGGAAAGAGGTAGGGGGAGGAGGAGGTAGAGGGAGGAGGAGGAGGAAGGAAAGGGAGGAGAAGAGGAGGAGAAGGGAGGAGGAGGGTGGAGGGAGGAGGAGGAGGTAGAGGGAGGAGGAGGGAGGAGGTAGGAGGAGGAAGAGGGAAGAGGGAGAAGGAGGAGGGGGGATGATGAGGGAAAAGGAGGCAGGAGGAGGAGGAGGGAGGCAGGAGGAGGAGGAGGGATGAGGAGGGAGAGGGAGGAGGAGGGAAGATGAGGGAGAAGGGGGGGGAGGAGGCGGAGGGAGTAGGAGGGAGGAGGATGGAGGAGGAGGGGAGAGGAAGAGGGAGAAGGAAGAGAGAGAAGGAGGAGTGAGGAGGGAGAGGGATGAGAGGGAGGAGGAAGAGGAGAAGGGTGGAGGGAGGAGGTAGAGGGAGGAGAAGAGAGGAGGAGAGAGTTCGCCATTCTGAATTCATCCTCGTCTAGTTCTTCCCTTCTACTCGACTGTAGATAACTTCCTTACACATAAAAAGATGAATTGTTATTGATATTGCCGTGGCATGGAGGAATATCAGCAGCAGAGTTGATCCAAAAAACCAAAGACTGAGATCTAGGGAGAGCCATGAACGCCTACGCCAGCCGGCACGGCACTTGATGATGATGATTGCCGTGTGACGATTCTGTGTAGTCACGTCATTTTCTTCCCTTTCCCTAGCGTTTTGGTTCGGGGATTCTTTCATCATCATCATCATATATTTACGTACGTATTTTGGGAGGGGGAGGAGGGAGGAGGAGGAAGAAGAAAATAAAACTATGACAGTTGACAGCTCTGGAATGAAAGGAAGGCGTGTAGAAAATTTCATCTCAATCGGATGGGCCGTTCGCGAACACATAAAGGACATACAGACAGACGGACATAAATACAGACAGACATACGATCCATATTTATATATAAGATATATATATATATCATTGGCACCTTGCCGTCTTGACAGAAGATAGTTTGTAAGGGATGGAGTTATTGCCTCTCCATAACAAAAAACCTGGGCTCAAATATAGAGATCATGTGTTGCCCATGCAGCACGATCGCTCTCACGGCCTTCCTAGTTCACTCCGAGGAAAGGTAACACCTCTACATCTGGAACAAGACAAGCTGCATGCCTCGAAGTGCCTACACCGGCAACCGTCGAGGTATCAACTCGTAATAATGCAAAACAGCAACGAAGGACGAGGAATTAAACTTGCGTCCTTACCTTGAATACAATGACAATCAACGGCAAAAGTCAAGATATCAAAGCGCTACCAGAAGTTTATTCCGTAGCAGACATGTGAACATTAAACTCACTCAGACCTGTAGGTTGACCCCTATAGACGGAGTCGGCACCTACTTTACTAATCCACCGATGAGTGTCCAGTCTACTGCGCTCTGCTTGAAGCCCTGATCTACTGATTCCATTTACGCTGTAATTCCACTCTAGGTTTTTCCGCCCGGTTACTTCACTGCAGTGTCATCATCAACAGATCCCTCTCCTGACCCAGAGCGGTCTCACGCTCATATCATCGCGTCCAGAGGTCACCTCACACAGATCCTTTCAAAAACACCTCCTTGTTCGAAAGCACAATCACAGCCTTTCCCCGTTGCTATCTACTGACGTTATCCTTTTCTACCGCCCATTCCGATGACGTCATTTTGTCTAAACGCCATGTGGCAGTATGCCCCCTCCCTTTTAAAATGATGCAATCATTTCTTTTTCTTTACATCAAGAGAATTAACCTGACACATAGCAGTGTAGACACAATAACTTTCACAAGACTAGCAATAATAACTAACGATCAATGATCAAAATAAAACTATACTAACATAGTATTTAATCTAACTACGTTAACTAATCAACTATTATCACAATTCATTAAATTAACTCTATATACACATACTAATATTATACAATGTTCATTCAGTTCAACTTATATCACAATACGTGTTCACCGGTTTTCCTTTAAAGTAGTTACACCCAGTCACAAACCATCCAAGTGAAAACTCGACACAGGAGAAAAGTCACACAAGTCAAAGTTCTCGAAGTTCTCCATGCCTCATCGGTTCCTCTCCGTGTAAATTTTCTTATCATCCTGTCAAAATCATATATTGACAGAAGTATCCAACTACTTAAACTATCTATTTGCATTAATAATATGTAATTGTTGATCTGTGTGTGTATTGCCAGTAAATTCGGTGCTATCTAACACATATTTCCAAACACTCTATGAACAAACAACTATAATAAACTAGGATTGAATAAATTGAATACAATATTTATATTTATAGTTGATTTAAATTATCGGCAAGATTATAATTGAGTTGTAGATCCTACAGTTTTGTGAAGAATCATATCTCAAAGATTCAAGATTTCTAAGATAATAAATCAGAAACATAATAAATATTTAAAACAAATACTCTTCATGTCACCGCCTCACTTTCTTATATAGTAGAGGGCTGCAACTCCAGCCCAAGGGATACCATTGAGTCACGCAGGACCCGAGTAATCTAGAACCTTCTCGAAAGAGCTGGTCACCAAGTCCATGATTCCGTGGACACTGATGTGGCGCGCCTAATGCGGGGTCCACGAGGAACTCGGACAGAGTTACCGCCCGTGTCGAGTTAGGACACGCGGAGACCGGGAGAGGAAAAACGGACTTGAGAGAGACAACAAGGCCTGCCTGAGAGGGACTCATAGATATTCATAGATATACTTAGGCTAGATAGTGTGCTAGATTGTTGTATGACAACTATATGTTTGATGGTTAACTATCTGTGATATGTAATATAAGAGAGCGCGGGTCTGTTTACCCACTGCGCCAACTGTACACTTCATACAATAAATATTCTATATCCTAGCGAACAGTGTATTGTTGCCTGTATGAACCCGAACCGTTATTTAGATCAGAGTAAGATGATGACAGGCTTTTTGGGGCCTAGTTTTCCTGTTTTGGCATAGAATGTTTTCTTAAAAACCTATTAAATGCCATGTAAAATTAATTATTTAATCATATCACATTGATTTTTGATAACATATTGATTTGTTTAAATCAAAGAAATTGTTAACGTTACAAGTTTACATAAAACTAGTAGCTATCTAGCGATAAAATAGAAGTAATCTGAGTCCCTCGGCAATGTCTCACCATTGCCTCCGCAGTGCTTCATTATTTTGATTCTGTAAACAATTTTTTTTTGACATGTTACTATTTTGACATTTTTTTTTTGGTGACAGTGACTAATGTTTTCTCGCTCCACGAGCAGATTGTTCCGCAACAAGTGCCGCGTCCAACCTATGAAACCTTTCCTACAGTGACGAGAGTACAAGACAACATCGAGGAGTTCTTGAATTAAAAGCTAAGTTTCACCTCATACTCATTGTACTTCTAAGCTGTACTTCTCATGTTTCATCAATGTATTATTTTGTATCATATTGATTTCTTTGCATATTCATGACCTTGTCACCAACATAACCTTGCATTTTGATTTACACATTAATAATTAGGGGAGTTAACCAAATTTTCGACCACACAACATATTTTTCTAAGGGATTTAACTCTATAAATTGTACAAACAAGAAAATTACAAAATGTCTAGTTTAGATAAATGCATTGAGCAGGGAATAAAGTTAGGTTATAAAAAAGAGAAACTGTCAGAATGGGCACAGAAAACGCACGCAGAAAACATTGCCCGTGAAGAAAGAGCGATAGAACGAGAGGAAAGGAAACTGTAAATGGAGGCCGAAGAAAAGAAAATGCAAATGCAAATGCAAGCAGATGAAAAGAAATTACAGATGGAGGCCGAAGAAAAAAAATTACAGATGGAGGCCGAAGAAAAAAAATTGCAAATGGAGGCCGAAGAAAAGAAATTGCAAATGCAAATACAAGCAGAAGAAAAAAAAATGCAGATAGAGACCAATGAAAAGAAAATGCTAATTGAAGCAGAAGAAAAAAAAATGCAATTGCAAATTGAAGAGAAGAAAATACAATTGCAGGCTCAGGAGAAACAGATGGAGCTTGAGGCCGCCGCCAAACAGGCCCAATTGAATGCCGAGACACAGATTAAACTAAAACAGATGGAAATGGAGTCCAACACAGAAATATCAATAAATAAGTTAAGAAGCAAAGAAGAAGAGCAAAATATAACAAGTATAAAGGTCTCGTTAAGGCGTTCTGTTCTGGAGATTCCATCTCCGCCTCTTAGAAAAATTTTGAATGTCTCATGTCTCTCATAAATCATTAAATCAGATTGGGCATTTATTCTAATGAGAAACTTAGCTCTTGAACCACTAAAAGTAATAGAGACAATACCACAGGAAATGCGAAAAGACTATGATAACCTAAAACAACGCATTCTCCAACATTTTTCTTTAGACACTGCAGGTTACCAACAACAATTTGCCAAATTATCTCCACAACCAAACAAACCTTATAGATTATGTCAGTACAGTCCAAGACATATGCACAAAATGGATTAACTCGGCTAAAACCAACAATAGCCATGATAAACTTAAGGAGCTTTATTTTATAGATAAAAATAGTTTAGCACATCCCCACACCTTTGCCAAGTTCTTAAAACAAATGGACTGTAAGAGTATTCAGGAAATAGAGGCAAGGGGAATGCATTTTCACAGCAAATAGGGATATTTTTCATCTCAAATAAGTCACAATGATACAGCAGCTGCAGTAGTGAACACCAATACTCCAAACAACAGAGAGTAGATTTAACCACGATCCAATGTCGGTAAAGTAGTAAAATGCCATATTGCAATTACCATCACGACAGTTACGGGATGTGCGACAAAGCACCCACCTACCCTCAACCTTAAAAAGATGGTGCAGAAGCAAACAGCTAAACGCTGGCTTACCACGGAGCAATTAATGTTATTCTGCAATAGCTGGGTCATATAATAAGAATTGTGAATTCCGAATTTATTGAAACCGCCAATGCTGGATTAGTAGACACGTCGTCTGACGAAGAGCTTGAGTCACTGAATGAATGTGACAATCACACGACAATGAAAGCGAGCTTGGGGATGCTGGTACACATCATAAACACCATAACAGACAGTAAGTGCAACACCTGTACGAAGTTCCAACTTGACACAAACACTACATTGGGACACACGATCCCTATTTCAAATGAAACAGCTAACGCTGCTTTGTCATCTACAGCAGCTAGTTTTTTTTTACAGGGTTTGTTAACAACAAAAGTGCACGTAATTCGTGATTCCGGCGCAACGCTCTGTGGTTAAGAAAACATTAATAGACGCTAAACTCACAGACAACATGTGCGTGTCGCCATTCTCAGGTACGATAGAGAAATACCCCCTTGCTTTGGTCGAAATTCAAACACCATTCATATCTGGGCAAGTATTGTGTGCTATCCTTGAAAATCCAGTCGCGGATATTATACTTGGTATTTACCCAACATACATCCATGCTCTGAAAGAGAAATCAAAAGATGGGAGCAAAAACACGGTATCCACCACAGAAATAGTGACGCAAAAGAGAAACACCATTCTTGCTTGTCTCACGCTGCCAAAATCCAAGGGAGGACAAACCACTGAGGTAATTCAGGAAGAATTCACCAAGGTTGACAATGCAGGGGCGGTCGAATCTAGGAACGATACGACCGAATTAAAACCTCGAATTGAGGATGCTACCAACTACCAGTACCGAACCTTAAATGTGCACAAAAACACACACACACCAAACGCAATAACACGGACAGACAACCCCACAAAACCAACACCGACCACTGCAGGAATCATTAGAAATAGTAGCGCCAAACTCAACTAACATCACTTTTGGTAATGAACAGAAGCAGATACACACTTGCACCATACTTTAAATTAGTAGGACTTAAACCAAAAGTCCTAAGAACGCATCGTGGGACATTTAATACAGAACAACATCTTAACGAGATTTCACACACAAACCAGACCACGACACAGCAAGTAGGTTACCACACAAGCACATCGAGACAAAGTGCTAAAATTAGCCCATGACTCCTCTTTGGAGGTCATATGGGTATGAAAAGACCAGGGCTAGAGTCCTCACCCAATTTTAATTGGCCAGATTTTTGCAAGGATATAAAAACCTTCTGTAGATCTTGTGATATATGTCAGAGACTGGTGAAAAAGAAAAAACCCTACAGCAAGAAGTCCAATCACGACAACTGCCTCGAGGCCTTTCCAAATCGTGGCAGTTGACCTAGTAGGTCCGTTGAATCACATATCGAAAGGGGAATATGTACATTTTTACTCTTGTCGATTTATGTACAAGATGGCCCGAAATGCTGCCATTAAGATCTATCTCCTCTAAGGATGTGACGGACATATTACTAAATATTTTCTCCCGTTTTTGCTTTCCGGAGAAAATCATTTCTGATAGGGTACCCAGTTCATATCTAATGCCACCCAATCAGTAACTAAGTTACTAGGCATCAAGCAGTGTTTCACCATTCCCTATCGACCGCCGCAAATGGTATCTGCGAAAGCTTAATGGGACCTGAAACATATGCTATCTAAAGTGCCAGCTGAAAATCCAGCCGATTGGGACATACTTCTCCCAACGGTGCTGTCGCATACAGAGAAGTTCCCACATCAAGTACAGGTTCTCTCCCTTCGAATTGATGTATGGAGCGAACCCAAGAGACCTCTCACCATTTTAAAGAGATCATATCCCAAACCTGTAATAGCCAACTTCCCATTTCCACCTATGATTGGGTCACTGATACCAGCGACCAAAATCATACTTCTTGTATATTGGCCAAACATCACTACAGGAGAAAGGTTTTAATACAGGCAGTACGCCATAGAGGGGCAAAAACATTGTCCTACATCCAGGTCAGGATATTTTACTTCTACTACCTGACAAAAGAGATTTACTGTCCAACCTCTTGGCAGGGACCTTTTAAGATCTTAGAATAATTTCAGAAGTATATTTCGAACTCTCTTTAAATGAAAGTTAAAAATATCATGTAATATGTTGAAACCATACTATGCTAGACAGGACAATGAACAATGAACAGACGCAACAAATTTTGACGGAGAACGAAACGAAAATTTCCCAACGGAATGACACATCGACAACGACGCATCGTTACGACACCACGCTTACGACGACGAAACGACGAAGAGACATATGGACATTACCGACAATCTGTGATATTGACAATGACGACAATTTGACGACATATTGACGATCGATCTCGACGACGACGACAATGACATTGAAGACAATTTACAAACTGTAGCATCTGTGATAAATCAGACAGACATGGACAATACTGAAATCCCTGTGCCAATTATGACTGACGACGGAAGTATAAGACATACATATCTCTGACACTTTGACACAACAACAGCGACAGGACATTTTGACGCTCCTAGACGACTATAGACGATCTTTTCCACCAAACCTGGACGCACTGATAGAATAACACATTCAATTGTGCTAACAGATCTGAGACCGGTCAAATGTAGACCATACTCTATTCCTCTCCATTACAGATCTAATTTAGATAAAGAAATTTTAGATTTAGAGAAGAATGGCATTATTCAAAAATCTATGTCTCAATATTCTTCACCGATTGTCTTGGTGAAAAAGAAAGACCAGACAATCCGCTTGTGCATCGACTATAGAATATTAAATACCAGAACAACAACGGATGCAGAGCCTATGAACAGTTGTGAAGATCTATTTTAGATATGGCTCAATCATCCTTATTTTCTAAGACAGATTTAGCGAAGGATATTGGCAAGTTCCACTACACCCTTCGTGTAGACATATAACAGCATTCGCAACACCTCTCGGTTTATACGATGGCTATATCTTCCTTTTGGTCTGAAGAACGCACCGCGGCCACATTTGTGAGACTAACAAGAATGTTATTACAGGGAATTAATGATGTAGTTGCTTATATTGATGATATATGCGTCCATTCTCTGATATGACTTCTCACTTACTCACCCTAAAACAAGTCTTCAACCAAATCTCTCTTTTTGGACTTACTCATCAAACCTTCCAGGTTGAAATAGGCTATACACAACTAGACTTCCTTGGTCATAGAATTTCTGAGGAAAATTTGTTGACTGATGATAAATTGTTTCCAAGATCCTTAACCTAGAAGTGCCTACCACAAAGAAGCAGATTAGAAGTTTACTAGGTCTGATTAACTATTATTCTAAATTCATTCACATTGGGCAGAACTCACCTCAGTCTTTTCTGATATGTTAACTAAAGATCATCCATCAAAAATTTGTAAACGTACCAGCTTAGATGATGCAATGTGTAGGTTGAAACATATTTTTTTCTAATCCACCAGTCTTACGATTACCCAACATAAATTTACCCTTTATTTTGACCACAGATGCGAGCGCTATCGCAATAGAGGATGTTTAATGCAGGAATGGATGGCGTACGACACCCTATTCTCTACGTGAGCCGCAAACTAAAGAAGGCTGAGACTCGTTATGCCACAGTAGAATTGAGTGTTTGAGCTATTGTTCTGTATATTGAGATTATCTAAGTTCCTCTGGGAAGCCACTTTGTGGTCCTCACAGACATTTCGCCATTAGTATCTTAACCATGGGTCGCCCAAAAACCACCGGTTACAAAGATGGTGTCTTCTACTTCAGGACTTTGACTTCGAAATTCGCCATATCAAGGGCACGATAACATAGTGGCTGACCTTTATCACGGCAGACAATGCGCCAGTAGAATGACTCTTATCACATTGGCCAGTAGCCACACTATAAACTGTGATACTTTTAGTCCGTTACATATAACAGTGTGACTCTACACCTGCTAGAGTACTCTCAGTGATTAGGTGAATTACGACACCCCATAAACTACGTGAAGAGCTATATTGTAAGAACTATACCATCAAATGCCTAAGCTCTAGAACGATTCCAGCAAGAACAGTAACTGTGTTTATTTTAACCAATAATCAATCAGTGACTATCTCTGACACTGTAACTATTTCATACGGGACAGTGAGAGCAATCCATACTGCTGTTGCTACAAAACTTTGCAAACAGCCGAAACAGAACACATCGACGACAACACTCAAGAGACAGCCATACTCTTAACATTCATGGCATAACACACGACGAAGGGACGTCAACGCGCACATCATCGTTGGAGTTATGTAATTAATTAGTTTACTATTAAATATGTATTATTTCCATTAATGATGTATATAAATTGTGTTAACCTGTAACTTGTACATATTCTACTTTAATATTACAGACGGTACCATTCATAGGCTAAATAACCGTCCTATACAAGTGTCTCTAGTTAAATTATAACCTATTTTTCATTCATCGTACAAAATAGTACGTATTTTCTTAAAGGCAAATATCGCCTAGCCCATTTTTTTTCTAAGGGCAATAACGCTTACCTCAACTTTAAGTATATATGTTAGCCAATTACTATTTTGAATGACAGATGAGTGAATGACTGCGTGAAAGGATTAAATGAGAGAACGATACACTTGGCGGCAAATTGTACGCAAAACGTATTCATTGTAATTTGTCTGCGTCTTCCATGTAAAAGGCATGACTTTTCTAATTTGTCAATACTGTATAGAACTTAGTTTAGTAGTGAGTTTAATTTAGTAGTTATTGTAATATACTTAGTTAGCAGTTAGGATACATCTAAGCCCACTACTTGAATGCCTAGTCAGGTATGCACACAGTGCAGTATTACATGATTGAGGTTATCCAACTCGTGACGCTTGGAATTACACCACACATTCACCACGCACGTTACACAAACCTCAAACTCAACACTATCAGTTAAAATACAGTCACTTTATTAGAAACATCAACTTATTAGTTAACACACTAACAAGCCAACAAGGACACATGTAGTCTGAGGGATAAAAGAACAAGGTAACTACATATTTAAGCATTATATAACATACGGGAGTAAAAGTGTATAGAAATACACACACAATCAAGATTTGAAGGTGTACTTATTTAGCCAGACTTCGGTCTTGTTAAACCCTCTTTTTATAGGGGTTATTTGTCTGGTACCATTTCGGGTACTATGAGAAGGGGCGAGTTGTAAATACAACTACTAAAACGCCATGTAAGCTTCGGTCTTGATAAGCATATTTAAGCACACGAAGAGACAGGGATCTCTGCAACCAAATCAGAGAAGTGTTGTATGGTAGAATACATGAGTTTTTAGTGCTAGTAGGTAGGTTACCAGGTTACTATCCACCAAACTACAAACACCAACTTATGTGATTCGGTGACAGAATTAGAACGGATCTAATTACCCAACAACAAATCATATCAGGGGGGAGGGGGGATCCTGTCACCGCCTTACTTTCTTATATAGTAGAGGGCTGCAACTCCAGCCCAAGGGATACCATTGAGTCGCGCAGGACCCGAGTAATCTAGAACCTTCTCGAAAGAGCTGGTCACCAAGTCCATGATTCCGTGACACTGATGTGGCGCGCCTAATGCGGTGTCCACGAGGAACTCGGACAGAGTTACCGCCCGTGTCGAGTTAGGACACGCGGAGACCGGGAGAGGAAAAACGGACTTGAGAGAGACAACAAGGCCTGCCTGAGAGGGACTCATAGATATTCATAGATATACTTAGGCTAGATAGTGTGCTAGATTGTTGTATGACAACTATATGTTTGATGTTTAACTATCTGTGATATGTAATATAAGAGAGCGCTGGTCTGTTTACCCACTGCGCCAACTGTACACTTCATACAATAAATATTCTATATCCTAGCGAACAGTGTATTGTTGCCTGTATGAACCCGAACCGTTATTTAGATCAGAGTAAGATGATGACACTTCATAAAATTATTAAGTTCTCTAATAACGATATAGTTACGAACAATTATCTGTAGAATAGAGAACTAACATATTTTCACACACTTAAGTGAAGAAAGATAGTGAGAACAATTCTGACAAGTATAACCTTACACAGTGACATCTGGGATAACTAAGTAATAAGACCCTAATGTGTCTGTAGTGTACTATGTGTTGATATGAACCTAACACTTTCACATTCATCCCATTTTATTTTTCTTTATTGTTTTCTTTTATTCTTCCTTTCATTATTTTCTTTCTTTCTTTCTTTCTTTCTTTCAAACCTATAGAATCTCTCTTTTGCACGCATGCCAATATTTGTACATGGTAACTTTGTTGATTAGTTAGTTAGTCTTTCCTCTTGAGCCTAAGGCGGCGCATAGGGCAGAAGTCCTGTCTCTCCATGCCTGGCGGTTCGCTGCTATCTGTTGTAGATCTTGGATATTTACTTGGCCATTGAATGAGCCTTCTCTAATGATGGTTCTACGCAGGGTCTCTCTTGGTCTTCCCCGTTTTCTTTTCCCTACCGGTGACCATATGAGGGCTTGGTAGGGGAGTCTTGTCTTGTCCATTCTGAGTACATGGCCGATGTAGTTCCAACGGCGTCTTCTTATGAAATTGGATACTGTATCTTGCTTAGTCTCTTGTCTTATTTGCGAATTGGTTCTGAAGTCTGTCCAGTGGATGTTTAGAAGTCTTCTAAGACATTTGTTCTCAAAATTGTCTAATTTTTTATCTAAAGCTACCGTTGATTTCCAACTTTCACATCCATACGTTAACACTGGAATCACACAAGAGTTGAAGATTTTAAGTTTTGTGTGTTTGCTGAGTGTCTTTGACTTCCAGATGTTTGACAGTTTATTGAAGGCACTAGATGCCAGTGCGATTCTAGATGATATTTCTGATGTGGAGTCCCCTGTGGATGTCATTTTGCTTCCTAGGTATGTGAAGCTGTTGACTTTTTCAAGAACGTAGCTGTTCAATTTGGTCTCATCTGAACTGTTGGTAAGATCAATAGTCTTTGTTTTTGTGGTGTTAATTTGGAGACCAATTTGCCCTGAAACATTTTGGAGGTGGTTTATTTCTCTTGGGCATCCGGATGTGTTGAACTCAAAAGCACTATGTCGTCGGCAAAGTCCAGGTCTTCTAGAATTTTGTAACCCAATGGATACCCATATTTGTGTTGCTTGTGCATTTGCGCATGACCCAATCGATAGCTATTCCAAAAAGCATCGGTGATAAGACACAACCCTGTTTCACTCCTGTTTCGACTGAGAACCAGTCAGAGTTGCCTGTTTCTGTTCTTACGCAGCAACGTGTCTCTTTGTAGAAAGATTTTATGACGTTGGTATATTTGGTAGGAAAACCATAGATGTTAAGTAGATTCCAAAGTGAAGGACGGTGGATGCTGTCGAAGGCTTTTTGAAAGTCGACAAAGTTTGTGATTAATTTCGACTGGAATTCTACGGAGTCTTCAAATGATTATTCTGAGGTGAAAATGTGGTCTATGCATGACCGTTTTGGTCTGAAGCCTGCTTGTTCTTCTCTGAGCCTTTCATCTATCGCTTTTTCAATCTCTCAGTAACATGCTACAAAAAAGTTTTCCTGTTACTGACAATAGAGTGATACAACGCCAATTATTGCAATCAAGACATATCGCCCTTTTTAGGCAGTTTGAAATTACCCCATCTTTCCACTGTTGTGGTGGGATTCGCTTTGCCAGATTTAATACGAAAGTGTTTGAAAGTGTTTTTGTTGATTGGAACAATGTAATTGTTTTCAGTCTTGTGTATCTCTATTAAAACTTGTGAATGTATATTGTAATGCCGCCGCACGTATTTCTTTGATTGTGTTATCTGTTGTGACATACTGTTTAACTTCAGCGTGTATGTCTGTAATACACCTAATGACTTCTGTTATACGTTTGTACACACTTCTTGACTTCTGTGCGTATGTATGTAATACATCTCTGCCTTGTGTTGTATATTTGTGCTATGCTTCTTCACTTCTGTGTGCATGTTTATGATATGCGTTTTTGTTTGTATGAACCCGTTTACACTATGTTTTTCCTAGCTTGTTGTGCATGTACTTTGTGTGTAACAACCAATGCGTGTACTTTGGTCTCTTTTTTTGAATGTTTCAAAATATGTCATTTACCGGGACAAATAATCTCGTTTGCTTTGTTTTGAGTATCAGTTATTTCTTCATGTTTGGGTCTTTGACTTTGTGCAAATCTGGTATTTGCAATTATTTACCGTTATGCTATCACTCAGTACGTTGTATCATGCATGTCTACCGTTATGTACCCTGTTCTATTTGCGTCTTTTCTTCTTCTTCTTCTTGTGTTGTTTCAATTGGGCATTTGTACTTGTAAGTGTTTCGTTAGACTTGTGTTCGACAGTCTTTCTGAACGAAATCTCTGGCGTTCGGTTCTTTCACTATTGTAGCAGATACTTTACCTGTGTGATTATTTTCTTTATTTCATACTTTGTTCTCATACGCTCCTTCCACATTGTTTCCTTTGCAATATTCTCATTTTCAGTGTGAGTCGTTTTTGCTTGATTTCTGCGTCTACGCTTATTGTCTTGCCTTATTTCTTTTTCCTTAGCACCATTCGTTCGCGTCGAAAGCTATTTCTTTTTCTCTAGCCTTTATTCGTTCGCGTTGCAGGGCTATTTCTTTTTCTCTAGCCTTTATTCGTTCTTTTCGTTCACACGCGTAGCTTGAAGTTGCTCTACTGCCAGTTTTCCTGTCGTTCCTTCTTTTCAGCTGCTAGTTTTTTGCAATCGTTCTTCCTTCTCATGTGCGGTTTTAGCTTTGAATTCTTGCAGTGCCCAGTTTCGAAGCTCAGCACCATTAGACCATTTTTCTCGCACGATAACGCAATCTAAGTGTAGCCATCTAGACCTCTACCTGTATAATAATTTATCTAGCTGAAATGATAGACCAATGTAAAATGACATATGTTCGATTCAGATAAGATATCAATATAACAACTGTTGAACAAATGTGAACTGTAAACTCAACAGCACTGTAACTTGAACAATAAGAAATTCAGTAACTTCTTGCTATCTATATTAATATCTGAAGTGTTACTAATCTGTAAATAACAGAAATAATATAAGAATAATATTCAGTATAAGAATATATAATACTAGACAGTCACAATGACAGAAGACGACTGACGAGTGACGTAAATATATTTTCTTTCATAAAAGACAATAGTACTTTACAGAAATTTGACGTAAATATCCTCTCTTACTACTACACTTACCCAAGACAACAATTATGTGTTGACCCCACAATATTCAAGTGTCCTTGCTTAATATAGAAACGCTTTCCACCGCCACCTATCCATTTTTTGAACTAATTTACTTAATATTACATAATAGGCAACCTCATTTATCACATAACACATTAACCAACAGTAACATATACTGGCCTTGTGCAATATTTGGGTTGACTCTTTTGGTCCAATATGACGTGTGGAAAGAAGGTTTGAGGTTGTGTCCAAACGTTACCGTTGTCCGTAGATGTCGACGTAATATGTTAATGTTCGGTCCCGACTGACCAAGTTGAATTCTTCAAATGTAACGAAATCCTCTGTGATTTCAAAATAGTATGTCCTAGTGTACGTGTACGTGTCGTCTTGAAGTGAGAGTTGTTGTCCGGTATGTGGATAATGGTGTTGTAATGTCCTCCATCCCGTCAGTAGTGTCCTCAAGTATAAAATAATGTCCGTGAATTCCTTATGAATAGCGTTGGTATCCCTTGTGTTCCGCTAATCTGGTTGACTTGAATACGGATGAACGAATATATCCATGGTTGGCATTTGTAATTATAGTTCTGCTTATATAATTATAATATAGCCAATGTAAGTATTGGTAAGCGCAACAAATCGTAAACTCTTCAAATTGTGTGTGGTATTATGTGTAGAGCGTTGCCTCCATGTCCTGGCGTCAGGGTATCAGTGTAGGAGTATATATATATGTCCTGTCGTGATATCTAACGTGTAGATTTGGGACCAATTGCCCTGAAACATTTTGGAGGTGGTTTATTTTCTCTTGGGCATCCGGATGTGTTGAACTCAAAGCACTATGTCGTCGGCAAAGTCCAGGTCTTCTAGAATTTTGTTAACCCAATGGATACCCATATTTGTGTTGCTTGTGCATTTGCGCATGACCCATCGATAGCTATTCCAAAAAGCATCGGTGATAAGACACAACCCTGTTTCACTATCCTGTTTCGACTGAGAACCAGTCAGAGTTGCCTGTTTCTGTTCTTACGCAGCAACGTGTCTCTTGTAGAAAGATTTATGACGTTGGTATATTTGGTAGGAAAAACCATAGATGTTAAGTAGATTCCAAAGTGAAGGACGGTGGATGCTGTCGAAGGCTTTTGAAAGTCGACAAAGTTTGTGATTATTTCGACTGAATTCTACGGAGTCTTCAATGATTATTCTGAGGGTGAAAATGTGGGTCTATGCATGACCGTTTTGGTCTGAAGCCTGCTTGTTCTTCTCTGAGCCTTTCATCTATCGCCTTTTTCAATCTCTCAAGTAACATGCTACAAAAAAGTTTTCCTGGTACTGACAATAGAGTGATACCACGCCAATTATTGCAATCAGACATATCGCCCTTTTTAGGCAGTTTGAAAATTACACCATCTTTCCACTGTTGTGGTGGGGATTCGCTTTGCCAGATTTAATACGAAAGTGTTTGAAAGTGTTTTTGTTGATTGGAACAATGTAATTGTTTTCAGTCTTGTGTATCTTCTTTTAACTTGTGAATGGATAATTGTAATGCCGCACGCAACGTATTTCTTTGATTGTGTGTATCTGTTTGTGACATACTGTTTAACTTCAGCGTGTATGTCTGTAATACACCTAATGACTTCTGTATATACGTTTGTGACACACTTCTTGACTTCTGTGCGTATGTATGTAATACATCTCTTGCCTTGTGTGTGTATATTTGTGCTATGCTTCTTCACTTCTGTGTGCATGTTTATGATATGCGTTTTTGTTTGTATGAACCCGTTTACACTATGTTTCCTAGCTTGTTGTGCATGTAACTTTTGTGTGTAACAACCAATGCGTGTAACTTTTGGTCTCTTTTTTGAATGTTTCAAAAATATGTCATTTACCGACAAATAATCTCGTTTGCTTTGTTTTTGAGTATCAGTTATTTCTTCATGTTTGGGTTCTTTGACTTTGTGCAAATCTTGGTATTTGCAATTATTTACCGTTATGCTATCACTCAGTAGCGTTGTATCATGCATGTCTACCGTTGATGTACCCTGTTCTATTTGCGTCTTTTCTTCTTCTTCTTCTTGTGTTGTTTCAATTTGGGCATTTGTACTTGTAAGTGTTTCGTTAGACTTGTGTTCGACAGTTACTTTCTGAACGAAATCTCTGGCGTTCGGTTCTTTCACTATTGTAGCAGATACTTTACCTGTGTGATTATTTTCCTTTATTTCATACATTTGTCTCATACGCTCCTTCCACATTGTTTCCTTTGCAATATTCTCATTTTCAAGTGTGAGTCGTTTTTGCTTGATTTCTGCGTCTACGGCTAATTGTCTTGCCTTTAATTCTTTTTCCTTAGCCACCATTCGTTCGCGTTCGAAAGCTATTTCTTTTTCTCTAGCCTTTATTCGTTCGCGTTGCAGGGCTATTTCTTTTTCTCTAGCCTTTATTCGTTCTTTTCGTTCACGCGTAGCTTGAAGTTGCTCTACTGCCAGTTTTTCCTGTCGTTCCTTCTTTTCAGCTGCTAGTTTTTGCAATCGTTCTTCCTTCTCATGTGCGGTTTTAGCTTTGAATTCTTGCAGTGCCCAGTTTCGAAGCTCAGCACCAGTTAGACCATTTTTTTCTCCCAAGATAACGCAATCTAGAAGTGTAGCCATCTAGACCTACCTGTATAATAATTTATCTAGCTGAAATATGATAGACCAATGTAAAAATGTAAATATGTTCGATTCAGATAAGATAATCAATATAACAACTGTTGAACAAAATGTGAACTGTAACTCAACAGCACTGTAAACTTGAACAATAAAGAAATTCAGTAACTTCTTGCTATCTATATTATATATCTGAAGTGTTACTATCTGTAAATAACAGAAAATAATATAAGAAATATATTCAGTATAAAGAATATATAATACTAGACAGTCAACAATGACAGAAGACGACTGACGAGTGACGTAAATATATATTTTCTTTCATAAAAGACAATAGTACTTTTACAGAAATTTGACGTAAATATCCTCTCTTACTACTACACTTAACCCAAGACAACAATTATGTGTTGACCCCACAATATTCAAGTGTCCTTGCTTAATATAGAAACGCTCTTCCAACCGCCCACACTATCCATTTTTGAACTAATTTACTTAATATTACATAATAGGCACCTCATTTATCAACAATAACACATTAACCAACAGTAACATATACTGGCCTTGTGCAATATTTGGGTTGACTCTTTTGGTCCAATATGACGTGTGGAAAGAAGGTTGAGGTTGTGTCCAAACGTTACCGTTGTCCGTAGATGTCGACGTAATATGTTAATGTTCGGTCCCGACTGACCGAGTTGAATTCTTCAAATGTAACGAAATCCTCTGTGATTTCAAAATAGTATGTCCTAGTGTACGTGTACGTGTCGTCTTGAAGTGAGAGTTGTTGTCCGGTATGTGGATAATGGTGTTGTAATGTCCTCCATCCCGTCAGTAGTGTCCTCAAGTATAAAATAATGTCCGTGAATTCCTTATGAATAGCGTTGGTATCCCTTGTGTTCCGCTAATCTGGTTGACTTGAATACGGATGAACGAATATATCCATGGTTGGCATTTGTAATTAATAGTTGCTGCTTATATAATTATAATATAGCCAATGTAAGTATTGGTAAGCGCATACAAATCGTAAACTCTTCAAATTGTGTGTGGTATTATGTGTAGAAGCGTTGCCTCCATGTCCTGGCGTCAGGGTATCAGTGTAGGAGTATATATAATATGTCCTGTCGTGATATCTAACGTGTAGCAACCAATTGAATGTCACACCTAAACTTTCTTGAGAGATGACAATCTATGTGGCGGAGGTAATCTTCATGGTAGTGTATAGCATCCTCCAACATCCGACGTCAGCAAGTTTTCAGACATGTACAATAAATAATGTCTATAGACGTATAGAATGTCCTTTGCGCCGATAGTGAATTTATGACAGAGTGTCGGCAGCAAATATAATCGTGTGTGGTGTCATTCTATTTGTTGACGTTTGCGTGTCAGTGTGTCGTGTCAACTGTGTAGTTTGCATTGTCCCACGAAGTCTGATATGTTAGTAATAATTACATACTTCAATGTTTACAGTCTGCAATGTTTGTATCGTCGTTTCTTCCTTAATATAGCGTCGTGGACAGTATGTTTCAAATGGTGCGCGTATAATGTTTAGTCTTGACGATAAAGAATGCGATATTCTGTGAAGAAACTTCGTGTCCGTTGATTCTATGCCAGTGAGGTGTCAGTCTAATATAATGAACTGGCACCGTGAGACAACCGAAATGCTGCTTCGGCAACTGTAACGAGCGTGTAAATGTCTCACACTTGTAGGTGGTAAAATCTTTTGGCGTTTTAAACAACCAAGTCAAAACTGTTAGTAATGTTCGTAAAATAACGAATGTCTTTCTGATAGAGTAAACTATACTTGCAGATCGGTAGTACACTCCATCCTATGTGGAACAGTCCAACGATAAATGTGATAATAATCTTGAATCATGACGAACTTAATAGATTCCGCTGATTGTTTAGCATAAAGTCACTTTTGAGCAGTTGCAATCAAAGTCGTGAGCAAATCATCAATTCTCGAATGTACAGTGTCCATTGCTGTGTTATTATACAATATTGTGGTGTAGACTTGTGGCAGCGCAGTGTTTCTTTAGATCTTACGGCCTTCTCACATCAACATAGTTACTTCCCATATCGACCATGGTGTCGAATGTTTCGGACATCTCATATCTATGTACTATCTTCCTTTCTTAAGTAAGACTGTAGTCGTACCCGTACATTCTTTCAAAACACAATAATGTTCTTAAATATGCTGTTATCTTTCTAAATGTCAGTTGTTACACATATATTATAGCGCTGTGACTTGTTTCATATCGTGCAGTTACGCGCGTATGGTGCAACTATTATATTTCTACTGCACTTCTTCTACGTAATGTTGTTCTTACGTCCTGATATGTTAATTCTCATTGCACTGTTCTTATAATATATACACTTTCACTTACTGTTGTAAACTTTGTAACGTCTAAGATCTTCAACTTACTTGAAATAATTCCTGATCTTCACCATTTTTGTGACGTGGAGTTTTCGTGCGTTCTTTCTTTCTGTGTGTGATTCGTGTAGTCCGGTGCAACTCAAGATGTCGGCGTGCAAATTTTTCTACGCTCAGCTGACTGAATCTGGCAGGAATTTCGTGTTGACAATTTTTTTTTATGCAGCAAGTCCAGTGACGACCCCCATATGCCTCAAAGTGCCTACACCGGCAACCGTCAAGGTATCAACTCGTAATAATGCAAAACAGCAACGAAGGACGAGGAATTAAACTTGCGTCCTTACCTTGAATACAATGACAATCAACGGCAAAAGTCAAGATATCAAAGCGCTACCAGAAGTTTATTCCGTAGCAGACATGTGAACATTAAACTCACGCAGACCTGTAGGTTGACCCCTATAGACGGGGTCGGCACCTACTTTACTAATCCACCGATGAGTGTCCAGTCTACTGCGCTCTGCTTGAAGCCCTGATCCACTGATTCCATTTACGCTGTAATTCCACTCTAGGTTTTTCCGCCCGGTTGCTTCACTGCGGTGTCATCATCAACAGATCCCTTTCCTGGCTCAGAGCTGTCTCACGCTCATATCATCGCGTCCAGAGGTCACCTCACACAGATCCTTTGAAAAACACCTCCTTGTTCGAAAGCACAATCACAGCCTTTCCCCGTTGCTATCTACTGACGTTATCCTTTTCTACCGCCCATTCCGATGACGTCATTTTGTCTAAACGCCATGTGGCACTGCAGAAGCTGCCGGATCAGCAAAGCAATGCTATAATTGTCCGCCAGTCGATCCTAGACCAGCCGCAAACTAAGGCTTAGGGCCTGGTCTGCCCTGCCATGACACTTTGTCTTTAGGTTGCATTTCCTCGCACCAGGGTAAGGCTTGCACCCTCCCAATTTCGCTCTTCCGCCCGAAGCCGTTGGCACAATGTGTGGTGTCGTGTTTGGTAAGCGGCCCCCAACGTTCGTCGCTAACAGAAATAAGGTAGTACCGTCTACTGTTATACGGTGACTCAGTCATATCTGACTAAGACCTGACACAAATATATATATATAGTATATATATATATATATATATATATAATATATATATATTATATATATAGTATATATATATATATATAGTATATATAGATATATGTGTGTGTGTGTGTGTGAGGTCTTAGTAAGATATGACTGAGCTACCGTATGACAGTAGACGGTACTACATGCTTTCTGTTAGCGACGAATGTTGGGCGGCGCTTACCACATCCGACACCCCACATTGTGTCAACAGCTTCTGGCGAAGGAGCGCAATTCAGAGGGTACAAGCCTTATCCTGGTGCGAGGAAATGCAACCTACAGACTAAATGCCGTGGCATGGCAGATCAGGCCCTAAGCCTTGGTTGGCAACTGGTCTAGGATTGAAGATCCGACAGGCTGACAGTTAGAGCATTGCTTTGCTGATCCATTAGCTTGTCTTTTCTCTGGAGTAAAATAGTAAAGCCGAAAGAGAGATCATTCTGTTTTGTCAACACTCGGTCTCTACAATTCAAGCCAGGTGTTGTGCTGTGGAGAGATATAACTCCAACCCTGGTTCACCGCCATGGGTTGTAGTTAATGTGCCTTTTTGAAACACAATTTAACAAACTCGTCTGTGAAGACGGTAAAGTGCCAGTATATAACCGGCAATGCAAAAGGACAACGAGAAAGATCGGCGTTGGGAAAAAAAGGCACACTGAACATATTTGGTTTTAACAGTAAAGAAGACTAGCTCTTAGAAACAATGGGCAAGAGAGAAATTGGACTGATGAGAATAGCGGACACCGGAATAAAAGGGAAAGGATGCAAGGAGATTCACCACAGTTATACTATGTCTACTCCGGAATGGAATAGCAAGAAAGGGCCGGTTACGGTGTAGGAATAGTCATTGAGCTGGCAAGAAGAATGTTAGAAATAAAATATATATATATATATATATATATATATATATATATATATATATATATATATATATATATATATATATATATATATATATATATATCAGAAAGAATCATAACAGTGAAAATAATAGAACAGGCAATTACTAAATATGTACAAATATACGCACCACGTAATACATACGAAAATGAGAAAGAATGCGAGGAATTCTTCGAAGACATCCACGATATTCTAAATATAATTGAGAAGCAAGACAACATCATAGTTATGGGAGACTTCAATGTAAGACTATGACATAGCAGAACGGACATAGATAAACATCTTGAAGTACTTGGTGACCAATACAGTGCGAGCCATGATAATGGAAACAGATTGATAGAGCTATGCTGTCAAAACGACGTCTTTATAACAAACAATTTTGTTTTTTAAACACAAACTAAGACATATAAATCTGGTACAAATAGAAAAAATCTAGACTCCAAAACACAAAGTAATTGTATATGAATGTGGCCGCTCAGCACGGCACAATGTCACATTAAAATCTTGAACGTTTCGATCGATGACAGAAAGTCGCGCCAAATGTCTACACACAGTCGGCATTTCGTTTTTATATGTTGTTGCTCGAGGAGGGACTATTGCAACATCCGTCTGCAAGGCGGCAGCCAGCCTTTAATGTGACAGACGGAATGTCTGTGCAGAAGTCGGCTAGATCTTGTGTTGAGGGGAAATTATTCTCTGGTTCACAGGCGGGCAAGACTTTTTGTTGTACGGGAAACAGGTTCCCAGATGAAATCATAATAGGCGGTGGGTTGTTTCCACCCAGTCTAAACAGGAGAGAGAAAAATATATTCTAGACGGTCTAGCGTCTAGACAGTTTTGTGACGTCATTTATACCCAGAATAAAAAACGGTTGAGATAAAAACTTTGGGTTAGTCGACCAAAAGTTGTGAAGCGCTACGGACCGGTGCAGTATTCCTAGTTGTTTCTATAGAGAGAGACTATAGTGTCTATTGGTGATGTATATCGGTGGACATCGATCCAGTCTGTGATTTCATAGTCTCCATCTACAACAGGAATAATTATATGGTATTCTATTAAACGCCGGTCTCTCTGGCCGAAGGGTTACAACACTTTCTCCGTAATCCCGTTTATCACGCAGTGTCTCGTAGCGGGGCGAGAGCTGGAGAGGTTCGACCGCCGCTGGTGACTTGCGGGATAACTGAGCCGGCCGCTCAGAAAGCAATGGCAAACTACTGAGCGTAATCTTGCCAAGAAATCAACAGACAGCTGAAAGATGCTGCTGTTGACATCGATGTCCTGTAAAGGATATGCAAAAAAACAACAACATTCTATTAAACATATCTAACTTAGATTATTCTTAGAATAGAATGCAGTACTGTGCGGTGATTGAACGTATTATAAGTGCGGTGTTAGAACGTATTATAAGAGCGTCGGCAACAGTAGCCTATCGCGTAGCTTAACTAGCTGTTGTGAGATATCATTTAACTCAGTGAGTTGAGGACAATGTAGTGGGGTAATATTTAGAGAGATTGAGGATGGTGGGGGGGGGGGGGGGATTGAGGGAATATAAAATGGTAGGATCTTCCAGTAGGGCATCTGCTGAGTTTCTACCCGTTTCCTTTAGTCTTTCCTTGTCTTATCATGACTCAGACCGAAGTGATGAGCTCCTCGGCCTTATGACAGAGTTTGGTTCTCTGTGATTTTTTTCTGAGTGCGGCCGGTGGCCTTCACTCACATAACAAAGGTCAGAATTGGGTTGCCCTCACCAAGTGTGTTCTCTATTCAACAGATTCCACTCAATTGTTCCACGTTATTCTACCAAGAAGCTAGCAACAAAGTCATAGAAAGTGATGGCTCAAGTATTGAAAGCAGAGTTTACTGACAGGCTTTTTCACTGGGCCCATAACCAAGATGGTCTGCAGGAACCTGGCCTCTGCTGAGCAGGACATGATGATTATACGTGTGTTTCTTAAGTGATAGTTTACATCACAGTAAATTCAGTACACTGAAAATAACACCCGTACCAGGAGCACTAGTAGATATAACTACCTGGAACAGTAACATTGTGTGTTAACATTAGGAAAATCTTACCAGAAGTGACACATGAACATTTAGATTTTCCAAAGTGACATTAATAATATTTGTAGGATTCTCTGATCACAGAATATTTAATGAACAGAGTAGTTACACTGTGTGTGTTGGATAGATGATCAATATTGGAATGTTTCCACTATTGAAGATCAAGCATCCGGAGGGGGGTTTTACGAGCTATTGAAAAAAGTCGACACTGGCCCGAGAGACACTTACTTTGGGGGAGATTTTTTTGGTCCCGGGGTATGGGGGTTGTGGTGTGGCCAAAATAAAAGAGTAAGCAGGAAGGGGTTTCCTTGCGTTTCGGGTCCCGGGGTTTGAATGGGAGAAATTTAAGAAAGAACTCCATAAACTTGAATAATGGAAAATTTTTTTAAATTAAAAAAATTTGGGGGTTTTGTTCCCCTTTTTGTTTGTGTTTTTTGGGGGGGGGTTTTTTTAAAGACCCCTTTTGGGGGCCTCCCCCCCCCCCCAAATTAAAAAAGGGGGGTTTAAAAAATTTTAATTGGGGGGGCCCCAAAAAGGGGGGGGGGGGAAAAAAAGGGGGTTTTTTAAAAAAAAAAGGGGGGGGTTTTAAGGGGGGGGAAAAAGGGGGGGGGGGGGGGAAAAAGGGGGGAAAAAAGGGGGGGGGGGGGGGGGGGGGTTTTTTTAAGGGGGGGGGGGGGTTTTTTAAAAAACCCCAAAACCCCCCCCGGGGCCCGAAAAAAAAAAAGGGTTTTTAAAAAAAAAAGGGGGGTTTTTTTTAAAAAAAAGGGAAAAAAAAATTTTTTTTTTTGGGCCCTTTTAAAAGTTTTACTTTTTTTTGGGGTTTTTTTTTTTTTTTTCCCTTTTTAAAAAATTTTTTTTTTCGGTTTTTTTTTAAAATTTTTTAAAAATTTTTTTTAAAAAAAAAAAAAAATTTTTTTTAAATTAAAAAAAATTTTTTTTTTTTTCCCGGGTTTTTTGGGTTTTTTTTTTTTTTTTAAAAAAAAAAAATTTTTTAAAAAAGGAAAAAAAAAAAAAAGATTTTTTGGGGGGGGGGGGGGGGAAAAAAAGGGGGAAAAGGGTTTTTTTAAAAAAAAATTTTTTTTTTTTTTTTAAAAGGGAAAAATTTTTTTCCCCCCCCCGGGGAAAAAAACCCAAAAAAATTTTTTGGGGGGGGGTTTTTGGGGGAATCTGGACAAGGGATAATGTGACAGGGGTTTTAAAAATTTTTTAACAGGGTTTGCATGACACGTGATATCTCGAAACGGGACGGTAATATCAGATTAACGAGGATTCAGCTAGGGCGAATGTGGATAGGAGCTAAGACACATATCTTACCTGTTTACACTTAACACGTCTACATAGGTCTTTAGTCCTAATTAGTCCTAATTATATTCTTGTCACTGAGAAGAAGAGACTCCAGATCAGGACAAGCTGACTGTAGTGGAATTGATAGAGGTTAACGGCCGTCAAGTGGAGTGTTTGTATGACACAGGACTGGACGCGGAGGCCGTGATTTCTGCGAATCTGGTACATCCAGAACAATTCACAGGTGATACCATGGAGATACAGCCTGCACAGAAGAGTGCTGTAGCCATGAAGTTGCGAATCGCCAAAGTGGAGATTCTGTCAAGATATGTCACCGACACAATCAAGACCGCTGTATTGACCGATCCCATTTTCCCCGTCATCCTCGGTTGCCGGCATGTCATTCTGGGAATGCCCAGGGAGCCAATCCATATGGGAGCAATTCAGACTCGCTCTCAGACGAGAACTGATCAGGCAGAAGAAATTGTCACTAACCCACTGCCGGGGGAGTTGCAAACTGCCCAGAGTGAAGATGCAACCTTACGTCCTTGCTACAAGAAGCTGCAGAGAAGTGCTGATCCACCAAAACGGGGGCAGTACTATATGAAGAATATGATACTCTACAGGAGAGCCGGAAGGGGAGACAACCTACACTGTCAGTTTGTGGTCCCGAAGGCCTACCGTTCCCAGATTCTTCATATGGGGCATACCATCTCATTTAGTGGGCATATGGGTATTGCCGCCACGATGCAGCGAATTTCTGTCCATTACTATTGGCCGGGATTGACAGGTGATGTGCGTCGGTATGTGAAGTCATGCCCTGAGTGCCAGAGGGTGGCACCGAAACACTGGACAGCGCCGGTGGTCTTGGGTGAAATCCCCATCATGAACTCTCCTTTCCAGAGGGTAGTTATCAATATCGTGGGTCCACTTCCTAGGACTCGGAAGAGGAACATGTACATACTCACAATGGTGGGTTGCTGTACAATGTGGGGTGAAGCCATACCATTAACCACAAGTGACTCGAAACGAGTGGCTGATGCACTGATGGAGGCCTTTACTAGATTAGGTTTCCCTAATCAAATTCTGATGGACAATGGGTCCCAGTTTTGTGGGAAACTCATGGAGGAGGTATTTAGAGTGTTCCACTCTAACAATATAAATACCAGCCCTTACCACCCTCAAGCCAATGGACAAGTAAAGCGTTTCAAAGGCCCGTTGATGACAATGCTCAGGAATCTGGCACAGGAAAAACCTGATAGGTGGGATGAATTTATCTCAGCAGCGCTTTTCGCCTATCGGGAAGTACCTCATGGCTCAACCGGACTACCACTCGCTACTTTGCTGTTTGATCGTCCAATCAAAGGACCGTTGGAAGCCATGTTGAGGAGTTGGACTGAGGAGGGGACGTCAGAAGAAGTGATCTCCTCTTATAAATACGTGGAGGAACTGAAAGAAAAACTTCACAAGGGATGGACTCTGGTGAATCAAAACTTGGAAAAGGCCAGAAAAAGACATGCAGCTTACTACAACCGTAGGTCTAAAGACAGATCTCTAGAGGTGGGAGACATAGTCTTGTTTCTACTCCCAAAGGGAACCAACAAACTGGAGATAGGTTGGCAAGGACCATTTCCTGTGGAAAGGGTGATATCCAAAACCAACTATCAGATCCGGATCCGGGGAAAGTCGAAATTTTCCATATTAATCTCCTGCTGAAGTACGAGGGGAGACCCGGAGGCACGGCAGCCCATCTCATGGCAATGGCAGTCGTAGTGGAGACTGAGATGGGAAGCAACGAGTTCAGGGAATATCCCCTGGTACACCAGGAAACCCACAGGGATGTGCAAGTGAACCCTGATCTGACTTCCCAGGAGAGGGAAAAGATAACTCAGTTTCTCGAGTCTCATAAACAGATACTGACTGATAAACCAGGGCTAACGAGGTTGGTTGAATTCGAGATGACCTTGACCACACAAGAGCCTGTTCGCCAAAAGGTTTATCCAGTGCCATTCTCTAAAGAAAAGGTCCTGGAGGAGGAAAAACAGAAACTGTTGAAGGATGACGTGATTGCGCCATCCACATCCCCATACAACGCGGGGGTGGTTTTCTTACGCAAACCAAGTGGAGAACACCGGTTGTTTATAGACTATCGACTTCTGAACAGTCATACTCAATTTCAGGTGGAACCTTTGCCGAATCCAACTCAGTTATTCGCTAGGCTCCTTAAGGCCAAGTACCTCTCAAAAGTGGACCTGAGTCGTGGTTATTATCAGATCCCGGTCAAACCAGAGGTTCGACCCCTGCTAGCTTTCAGTACTCCCAATTGTCATAATCTCCCCTCCAGTTACAACGCGTCGTCTTCGACGGCGCCTGGCAAAGACGGCCAGGACCAACTATGAGCACCACTAACCACGCTGCGGTCAGTCGGTACACGCGTGAGACATGAAGTCCAAGCAGCGGCCCAACGCCGACTGGCGAGAGATGAGAGTGATTCTCTACAGACGGCTTGGGACGGTTGATGAGGACGGACGGACTGAATGAAGCTCAAGTTGTGTGTATGAACGCGTATCGATAGAAAGCCTGTGTGCATATAGGAGACTGTGCGCCTGGGTTGTAGGATTGTAAGTTGTATTGCATGTATATATCTATTGAGTGCTTTATGTCATTGCTATTGTAATTGCGCGATGCATGTAATGATTGTGCTGAGTGAGCTGCGTGAATAAAGTGTTTGAATTGTAGTTGTAGCGTGTCACGTCAAGTCATTCTGTGACCGTGTTTTGTATCACATTTGTCAGTGTACACGAGTCTATCTTATTGCTGAATGCAAGATCCTGACACCAGTGGACACTACGAATTCAAGGTCATGCCTTTTGGACTCAGCAATGTACCTAGTGTGTTTACTCATATGATGAGGATCTTGCTAGATCCCTTACAGGATCCGCCCATTATCTCGTTCATGAATTATATACTGATTGCTAGTGACAGCATGGATGACCATTTGCAATCCTTGGAGAGAGTTTTCAATAGACTCAGGGAAGCAGGGCTTACCGGTCGCCCAGCCAAGCGCATGATTGGTTACCAGACTCTGGAATTTCTAGGCCACACCATCACTCCAGGACAAATTGTCCCGGAGGAGAAGAACCTAGAAAAGATCAGACGTGCTCCAAGGCCAAAAACGAAGTAGGATGTGCAGTCCTTTCTCTCGTTGTGTGGGTTTTACCAAAAAATTCATCCCGCATTTCAACGAATTGGGAGCTCCATTAACGGACACCTTTAAAAAGGGATTCCCGGATCAAATCGTATGGACACCCGAGTGCGAGAGTGCATACAGTCAGTTGAAGGAGGTCTTGGTCAGCAAACCTGTTTAACAGCTACCCGACCTGTCCAAGAACGGATGTTGAGAACGGATGCGAGTGGGATTGGAATTGGGGCAGCCTTGTTACAGGAAGGGAAAAACGATGCTTCGGTTTTGAAACCAGTGGCATACGAAAGCAAGAAACTTCTCCCGGCTGAAAGGAATTATTCGACCGTCGAGAGAGAGTGTTTGTCGCTCGTTTGGGCCGTGCAAAAATGTCAGCCCTATTTGTATGGAATTCATTTTAGGGTCCAGTCGGATCATAAACCTATGATGTTCCTGGCCACTTCTCAGAAGCTCAACGCCCGTTTGATGCGGTGGTCGTTGCTGCTTCAGCCCTACAACTTCACAGTGGAGTATATACCTGGGAAGGAAAATGTTGGAGCTGATTTCCTGTCTATACATCCAGCTCCAGAGGACGAGGAATAGATCATCTGGATCAAACCTCCAATGAGAAAGAGTTGATGCGAACTACTCTCTTAGGTGGGGGAATATGTCACATTAAAAACTTGAAGATTTTGATCGATGACAGAAAGTCGCGCCAAATGTCTACACACAGTCGGCATTTCTTTAATATGTTATTGCTCGAGGAGGGACTATAGCGCCATCCGTCTGCAAGGCGGCAGCCAGCCTTTGATGTGATAGACGGAATGTCTGGGCAGAAGTCGGCTAGATCTTGTGTTGAGGGGAAATTATTCTCTGGTTCACAGGCGGGCAAGACTTTTTGTTGTACGTGAAACAGATTCCCAGATGAAAGCATAATAGACGGCGGGTTGTTTCCACCCAGTCTAAACAGGAGAGAGAAAAATAGATTCTAGACGGTCTAGCGTCTAGACAGTTTTGTGACGTCATTTATACCCAGAATAAAAACGGTTGAGATAAACAATTTTGGGTTAGTCGACCAAAAGTTGTGAAGCGCTACGGATCGGTGCAGTATCCAAAGTTGTTTCTATAGAGAGAGACTATAGTGTCTATTGGTGATGTATATCGGCGGACATCGATCCAGTCTGTGATTTCATAGTCTCCATCTACAACAGGAATAACTATACGGTATTCTTTTAAACATATCTAACTTAGATTATTCTTATGAATAGAGTACAGTACTGTGCGGTGATAGAACGCATTATAAGTGCGGTGTTAGAACGTATTATAAGAGCGTCGGCAACAATAGCCTATCGTGTAGCTTAAACTAGCTGGTGTGAGATATAATTTAACTCAGTGAGTTAAGGACAATGTAGTGGGATACTATTTAGATAAATTGAGGATGGATTGAGGGAATGTAAAATGGTAGGATCTTCCAGTAGGGCATCTGCTGGGTTTCTACCCTTTTCTTTTAGTCTTTCCTTGTCTTACCATGACTCAGACCGAAGTGATGAGCTCCTCGGCCTTATGAAAGAGTTTGGTTCTCTGTAATTTTTTCTGAGTGCGGCCGGTGGCCTTCACTCACCTAATAAAGGTCAGAATTTGGTTGCGCTTACCAGGTGTGTTCTCTATTCAACAGGTTCCACTCAATTGTTTCACGTTATTCTACCAAGAAGCTAGCAACAAAGCCATAGAAAGTGATGGCTCAAGTATTGAAAGCAGAGTTTACTGACAGGCTTTTGCACTGGGCCCATAACCCAGATGGTCTGCGGAACCTGGCCTCTGCTGAGCAGGACATGATGATTATAAGTGTGTTTCTTAAGTGATAGTTTACATCACAGTAAATTCAGGACACTGAAAATAACACCTGTACCAGAAACACTAGTAGATATAACTACCTGGAACAGTAACATTGTGTGTTAACATTAGGAAAATCTTACCAGAAGTGACACACGAACATTTAGGTTTTCCAAAGTGACATTAATAATATTTGTAGGATTCTCTGATCACAGAATATATAATGAACAGAGTAGTTACACTGTGTGTGTTGGATAGATGATCAATATTGGACTGTTTCCACTATTGAAGACCAAGCATCCGGAGTGTTCACGAGCTATCTGAAGAAGTCGACACTTGGCCTGAGAGACACATCATTTGGGTGAGGTTTTCTGTCCCTGATATGGTGTTGTGGTGTGGCTAGTACGATGATGAAGCAGACTGTGCTCCTTGGCTGTTCGGTCTGATTCTGCATACACACTAGATTATACGACAGACATTCTATTCATACACTTTGCACATACACGACACTTTTCTCTATTAAACTAAATTGTTGTTTTGTTAGAGCCAGTGTTGTTTAATATGTTTTTGGGAAAAGAATGATAGGGGGCTTGATACAGTAGTACCAGAGAGAGAGAGAGAGAGAGAGAGAGAGAGAGAGAGAGAGAGAGAGAGAGAGAGAGAGAGAGAGGAGAGAGAGAGAGAGAGAGAGAGAGAGAGAGAGAGAGAGAGAGAGATCCAGGGACCGACGGGGTTTTGTAGACAGAAATCGAGAGGATCCTCAAGATAGTGATATGGGGGTAAAAGGATGTCGATGTTGATTCCCCTCACCCCAGGGACGACATATATCATATAAGATAAAATACGACACACAACAAGATGGTGATGCCAGCAATCCCAGCGTTCATTGCAGTGCCCGGTGCAAGACGGGAAGCCGCCTAGACCAAGACCAAGGCTGTAAGTAGGGATGCCAGCCATTTTCCCGCTCTCTTCCACCGTTATAATTGCGACTGGAGGAAGCCTACTTATCCTGAACCAGTCCGGGGAGAGAGAGAAAGAGAGAGAGAGAGAGAGAGAGAGAGAGAGAGAGAGAGAGAGAGAGAGAGAGAGAGAGAACGAACGAACGAACGAACGAACGAACATACTTTATTTTCAAAGGGTAACAAATTGGGCACGCAGGCCCGTCTTACATTCGGCCCTTCCAATCACTCATCTTTCTTTCATCAACAGTGCATAGGAAAAAAACATTGTCACGTGAATTTTGTAAACATAAACAATGCATATTACTATGTTATGAGACACATCCACCACCCACCCACACATCCCCCATTCACTCCAACTCGCCCACCCAACCACACACACATACAATACATTCCCCCACCCATCCACCACATCCCTACACCTACACATCTCCCCAGCCCACACACACCTCTCACCCACCACACATCCCATCCACCCACACCCCAAGCACACATACATTCAATAACCCACACATCCCCCACCTACACACATCTCCCCACCAACTCACATATCCTCTACCCGTCCCATTTCCCACCAACAATCACTCATCCAATATCCTCCGCCACCCACACACCTCCAACCACTCAACCAAACACATATTCCTCAGCCACACACACATCTCCCCGTCAACTCACATATTCCGCACCTACCCACACACAAATTCCGCACTCACCCACATAATCTCCAATCTCCCCCAGCCCACTCACAGATCCCGAGCCCACACCTGCAAACATCCCCCACCATCTCCTAACCTGCACACACACACTCACCCACCAACATATCCTCTACCCACCCACACATCTTCTACCCACCCATCCCCCAACCAACATCCCTTAACCACACACCCTTACTCATATACAATCACCCACCCACACATCCTCTACCCAACCACACATCCTCCACCCAACCACACATCCTCCATCACCCATTCCCCCAGCCACACATTCCTTAACCACACACCCCTACCCATATACACACACATCCCCACCCACGCACAATCTCCCCACCCATACAAACATTCCTCACACACATCCCCACCCACCAACACATTCCCCATTCACAAACACACACCTCCCATCCACGCACACACAACCCATACATTCATCCCCTCACACATCCCTAGACACTCGTACTTATCCCTCAACCACTAACACCCACACATCCCTTACCCACTCATTAACACATACATCTCCTATCTACCCACCCACACTCACACACCCTAACCACCCATCCCCCACCCTCACACACATCCTTCACCCACCCACAAACCCAACCACACCTGCACCCACTCACACAAACATCATTTATCCACACCCAGCTCCCCTCCCACACAATACCACACCCACACACATCCCAAAGACACAGCAATCACCCACACACACATCTATCCACACATCTCTTACACTTCCACACATCCCCCAACTACAATCACCCTCACTACCCACACATACATCCTCCATCCAGCCACACACACCCCCACCCAGCCAGACATATCCCCCACCCACACACACATCTCCAAATCCATCACCCACACCCATCACGCACCCTCCCCCAACCCACACACATCCCCCACACACATTCACCCACACATCTCTCACCCACACACACTCCCCACCCATCCTCCCAAACATCCCACACCCATACACATCCCTCATCCACACACACATCCCCAAACCCACAACCACTCCCACCTGCACACATCTGCCACCCACCACATATCTCCCCACCCACACATATACCCCCACCCATCCCATAACCAATCATCAATCATCCACCAACATAACCTCCTCCACCCACTCACCCACAACCACCTAGACAAACACACATCCCCACCCAAAAACACATCTCCCCATACACCCATACATCTCGCACGCACTATAACAGAATGAAGCTATGCGCATTATTCTTGGATGTACAAGAGATACAGCATGCAGGGCGATGCGCTACCTTCTTGATTTTCCAACCATTGAAGAGAGAATGCAAGTTTGCAGGGCACGCGCCTACCTCAGAATTTACGCAACCACACAGCATCCACTGCATAGTGAAATTAGGAAGGTGAAGGGCAGCAGGTTAAAAAGAGGACGGTCGTGGATGGGTCAAGCCGAAGACATTCTTCAACAGGTGTGTTCACTTGAGGACTTAGAACCTGGCGAGGAGTGGGTGCAAGTGCCAACAGACTTCTGCACATCCTTTTCAGTTTGCATCCAACTAGATAGAAAATGCAGGCAAGAAAATCCGGCTGCTGTTGAGGCTGAAGTACAAGCGTTGATTTTCGAGAATTCGCTTGACAGTGACGCGGTCATCTACACAGATGGGTCGGTCGTCCGACATGTGAGAAGCTCATGGGCCTTTACAGCTCGGGCCGGAGGGAGAATTGTGAAGGAGGACTCTGGTGCTTTCAATGAAACCACAAGTAGCCTGACCATGGATGTCATGGCAGTAAGTAAAGCAATAACATGGCTCGAGACACAGACATTCACTAGGGCTTGTTTCCTTAGCGACTCAATGAACATGATCAAGAGGATAGAGGAGGGGTCGATCCGAAGAGAATGGTTGCTGCCTCTGGAGCGGACTCGGCTGGCAAAGATTAGTTTCATCTTCGTGCCAGGTCATGCGGGAGTATAAGGAAAATGAGCGGGCTGACAAGCTCGCAGGTAGG
>JACEFZ010006705.1:0-51442 GCA_014155875.1 Cepaea nemoralis | reverse complement strand
GGAATCAGTACACAATTCTGCAGCTGAGCTGAGCAGGGAATTCTCTTGTCCTGGCAGTCAAAGATTGCTGTCAAAGGCAGAGGTGAAAGACCCCGGTGTGAATATAGAAGGCAAGGGAAAACCACCACATTATTTTCCCAAGAATATGGATTTTGAAAGATCAGAGTCTGAGATTGACGTTAATTGTTATCAAAGGACACCTCCATCTTGTATAGAAAGTCATGAGCCACAGGTGACACCATACCATTATCAAGCTACTGATGGCAATACCAAAATGAACAAGTTTAAAATAGGAACATGGATTGTCAAGATATTGTTGAGATAGGACAGTTAGATAATGTAATGAAAGAAATAAAAAAAAAAATTGGAGATTAATGTCCTGGGTATGAATGAGTTGAGGTGGAGGAGGATCTGGTAAAGTAATAACAGGCGAACGCACAAAAATTTGTTCAGAAGATAATACATACGGAAAATGAGTTGGACTAATGTTTGATGAGGAAACAGCTAAATCGGTTAATGGTTATTTGAATATATCAGATAGAGTTATTGTAAAATTCAAAGGCAAACCAAGAGATCTGAATATTATACAAGTGAAAGCGCAAAAAAAAAAGAAAAAAAAGCAGTAGTGAAGTGAAAATACAAACATGTTAAGATAAAGTAAAAATGGCGATATCTTAAATAACATTACAATAAATAAAATTAATACTTTGAGATTTCAATGCAAAAGCAGGAAAGGAAAGTATGGAACATGTAGCATGTGTTCATGGTAATCAAGCTAAATCCATTAATTGTTATTTGATTAAATCAGATAGTTATTATCATATATTATCACAAGTCAGGTCTTAGTCAGATATGACTGAGCTACCTGCTTTCTGTCAGCGCCGAATGTTGGCAGCTGGTCTAGGATCGAAGCTCCAACAGGCGGACAGTTAGAGCATTGCTTTGCTGATCCGGCAGCTTCTGCAGCTTGTCTTGTTCCAGATGTATAGGTGTTAACTTTCCTCTGGAGTGTACTAAGCAGGCCGAGAGAGGGATCATGCTGCATGGGCAACACATGGTTTCTTTATTTTAGCCCAGGCTTTGTGCTATGGAGAGGCAATAACTCCATCCCTGGTCTTAACCGGTCTCGGAATCAAAGCGAGAGGCAACTGTTACGGGTTATAAGTCCTTGTCAGTTGGCGTAGACATGGGGCGCCACGCGTTGCCTCTGACGGTGGGAGACACCTACAGGTGTCACTGATCAGCTACCGCCCGCCTCAAGCTGGGCAGCCCCCGGCCAATTGGGTGCTGATCCGCCACAGCCTGCCTGCTTCAATGGGTGCTTGGGGCTAGGACAAAATCTGAATCGCAGGCTGTAAAACCAATGCACCAGGTACTAATAAAAAGAATAATAAAAATCTCAAGCTACGGCTTGCAACCTGGAACGTGAGAACCATGTGTCCAGGATTTTCCACTGACTTGACAAATATTGACGATGTGAGAAAAACGGCTGATGATTGATGCTGAACTCAATCGTCTTAACATTGATATTTCTGGCCTGCAGGAGACTCGCCTCGCTGAGGAAGGGTCACTCGGGGAAAACAATTACACCTTTTTTTGGAAGGGAAGAGGGCAGGCAGAAATAAGGCAACACGGTGTGGGCTTTGCAGTGAAGAATTCGCTACTGGGTATGATTGATATCCCAGCTGGAGGTAATGAAAGATTATTATCACTGCGCTTGGCAACCTCTTGTGGATTTGCCACCATTCTCACTGCATATGCACCGACACTCACTTCCTCTGATGATGTGAAAGATACGTTCTATGAGCAGCTAGACTCGGCGATCAAGGCAGTTCCAAAATCCGACTACATTTATATGCTCGGTGATTTCAATGCTCGTGTGGGCAAGGACTCGAGTTCATGGCCAGTGTGCCTTGGAAAATACAACATCGGTCGCATGAATGATAATGGGCAAAGGCTGCTGGAGCATTGCACTAGAAATGACCTATGTATTACAAACTCCTTTTTTAAAACAAAAGAGATGCATAAGGTCACATGGAAACATCCAAGATCCGGCCATTGGCATCAGCTGGACTTCATTATCACACGGAGACAACATCTGAACCATACATCATTAACTCGAAGTTACCACAGTGCTGACTGTGATACAGATCATTCTTTGGTTGTTGCAAGGGTTAGACTGAGACCAAAGAGAATCTACACAGCTAAACACAAGTCTAGCCCCAGGATTAATATTATTAACACTCACGATCCTGGAAAGTGCTTTGAATTTCAACAGCAACTTGAGGATGCTTTCAATGATACATCAGAAAATTGTATAGTAAATGATAAATGGAGTAAACTTAAGGAAACTATTTATAAAACAGCGGTAGGGGTTTACGGCACTGTGGATCATAAGAGGCAGGACTGGTTTGCGGAAAACAGCCAGATACTGCAGCCCTTGATTGATAAAAAGAAGATAGCTCTCTTAAGAAACAAGGAAAGACCAACGCGTAACACTCTGAGTGAGCTGAAGCAAGTGAGGAAGGATGTACAAAAGGCTGCCAGGCAGTGTGCGAATGACTATTGGATCAAGTTATGTGAGTCCATTCAAATCGCAAGTGATAAGGGAAACATCAGAAGCATGTATGAAGGGATAAAGAAAGCCTGTGGTCCAATGATCAAAAGAAGTGCACCGCTGAAAACCTTGACTGGAGAAATCATCACTGATAAGAAACAACAGATGGATAGATGGGTCGAGCACTATTTAGAGCTTTACTCAAGTGAGACCAAGCTGGCGGATGATGCCCTCAACGCCATAGAGGCCCTGCCAACTCTTGACCACCTGGACACACTTCCCACTATAACAGAAGTTAAGTGTGCTATAAATGAGCTTGCATCTGGCAAGGCTCCAGGTAAGGATGGGATTCCAATAGAGGTGATCAGGAGTGGGCAAGACACCCTCGCTCTACAGATCCACCAGCTAATAGAGCTATGCTGGCGAGAAGGACAAGTCCCACAGGATTTCAAAGATTCAAACATCATAACACTGTACAAGAACAAGGGAGATCGGAGCGACTGCAACAACTATAGGGGTATCTCACTTCTGTGTATTGTTGGGAAAGTATTTGCCAGAATTGTCCTGCGCAGACTTCAAGTCCTGGGAGATCAAGTCTACCCCGAATCACAGTGCGGCTTCCGTCAGAACCGGTCTACCATTGATATGATATTCTCATTGCGACAGATGCAAGAAAAATGCCGGGAACAAAATCAGCCACTGTTTATTGCCTTCATCGACCTCACAAAGGCATTCGATTTGGTCAGTCGTGAGGGTCTGTTCAAAGCACTAAAGAAGATTGGCTGTCCACCAACTCTTCTGTCCATTGTGGAATCGTTCCACACAGGCATGAAGGGTATAATCAAGTTTGATGGCTCAACTTCAGAAGAGTTTGAAATCAAGAGTGGAGTTAAGCAAGGTTGTGTACTAGCCCCCACCCTCTTTGGGATATACTTTTCACTTCTACTGAAATATGCCTTTCGTGGTCAGGATGACGGTATATACATTCACTCACGCTCAGATGGTGGCCTCTATAATGCTCAGAGATTGAAGGCCAAGACCAAAATTAGCAGGGTACTAATCAGAGAGTTGCTTTTTGCGGATGATGCTGCGATTACGACCCACTCTGAGGAAGAATTACAACATCTACTATCTGCATTCTCCAATGCTTGTTCTGAATTTGGTTTAACAATTAACAAAAAGAAGACACAGATTATGTCACAAGGTGCACATGGTGTACCATCAATCTTTATTGACGACGCCGAACTGGAGATAGTAGACCATTTTACATATCTTGGATTAGAGGTAAATAGCAAATTATCCCTCGATCAGGAAATCAACATCAGGATTGGCAAGGCAGCAACAACAATGAACATGTTAGCAAAAAGAGTCTGGGAGAACAGGAAGCTTACTGCCAAAACAAAAGTCCTCGTCTACCAAGCCTGTGTCCTTAGTACTCTTCTTTATGGCAGTGAAACCTGGACAACTTACTCACGCCAAGAGAAACGTTTAAACTGCTATCATATGCGGTGTCTGCGAAGAATACTTGGTATTAAGTGGCAAGACAAAATCACAAATACTGAAGTATTGGAAAGATCAGGTTGTGTGACGGTGTATTCCATGCTCAGTCTTCGTAGACTTAGATGGATAGGACACGTTAGGAGGATGGATGATGGTAGAATACCAAAGGACATCTTTTTTGGTGAATTACAGACGGGTAGGAGATCTCAGGGTCGGCCTCTACTACGATACAAAGATGTGTGTAAGCGGGACATGATTGATACAGGCATTGATAATGCACAATGGGAGCACGTCGCCGCTGAACGTGTTGCATGGAGGGCAACTATCAGAAATGGAATAAAGACAAAGGAGAAAATGATTGCAGATAAAGCACACACAGAGCGTGAGAGACGTAAGATGGTGCAAAATGGTGGAAATGACCATGTTTTCACATGCACCTACTGTGGGCAAACATTTGCAGCAAGAATTGGCCTTACCAGCCACACTCGCCACCGCCATGGATCGTAGTTATTGCCATATGACAGTTATTAAGCCTTTTTGAAGCACAATGTACCAAACTATCGTCTGTCAAGACGGAAAGGTGCCAATGTATTATCATTGTCAAATTCAAAATTGCAATATCTCAAACAAAATCAAAAGATATAAAAATAATACTTCATGCCAAGAGGCTACAATGTAGATCTTGGGGAGTTATGACATTGATAAGACTAAACATAATAATGTGGCTTGCTCATACGGTAGTCTGGCAGATGCTGAGATGAATGCATTTAACGCAACTCGGGTGACAGCTGACATATAGTTTATTTTTTAGGATACACACCCACAGAAATCTCCACAGCCAGCTGAGTCATTCTGACTTATGTTCATGGAATGCTCATACGCTGTCCATTGTGGGCCGAGTGTTTGGCGGGCCTTTGTACAATATGTGCTGTCCAGCACAAGATATGCTTTGATACCCAATAATTTCCCTCTGCCTGTCTGTCTCTCTCACTCTCTCTCTCTCTCTCTCTCCGTCTGTCTCAATCTACTGCATTCCCAAATGTTGGCATACAATAATCATCATACGAGGGTAAGTTAGTAAGTAAGTCAGAAATTACTAGAAAAATAACTAATGATAACTTAAAACCTGTTTATTTGTATGCATACATTGTCCCTTTATTTCTCAACATCATTTCCATCAACATTGGTGCACTTATCCCATCGTTTTATCAGTCCTCCCAAACCGGCTTCATAGAACTGCGTACCCTGTTTCCTAAACCATGTTTTCACTTCACATTCAACTTCAGCATCATTCAGGAAATGTCTTCCGCCAAGGTGGGTATTCAGTGGACTTGGCCCCTAGCAATTTCCCGTAATGCGGTGCATAGTTGGGTAGAAAAAGTTACAAGAGCGAGTCAATACGTAAGTCACACAGTTCTCTGGGATGGCGGGTAAATGAAAACAGAGCACGCAGATTTATGCAGCTGGTTTGGAAGGACTGATAAAGCGATGGGATAAGTGCATCATTGTTGGTGGAAATGATGTTGAGAATTAAAGGAACAATGTATGTATGAAAATAAACTTGTTTCAAGTTGTTATCATAGTTAGTTATTTTTCTGCAGCCATTTGTGACTTACTTATTAACTTACCCTCATATATACTTGAATACAGAACTCACTTGTGGGGTAGCGCTGCTGACAATTGTTAATGTCCTCTCGCATCACACACCAGCTTTCTGTCTCTCAATTTACCCTCACCTACACGCACACACGCATCCTCAAATGATTATTATGTTCATGAAAATTCACTTTAAATATAAATATGGGGCTGCAGTTGATATGTGCAAATGGTGTAAAGTTCGTCTTATAAATATGTCCTCTGTGTATCTGCTTGTGTCCAACATGTAACCTCTCTAACTTGTATGGCTGGTGGCTATTGTATGACTTGTCGCCAGAGTCCATTCACAAATATTTGCTCTCATTCACGTTCAATTTTGTTTTTTAAAGTATCTGTTGCATCATTACGACATTGTTCCTGTTATCTAATATTTACTCCCACCCAAGGAATATGTCTTTGATAGGTCCAAAGGCAACTGAAATCATGGAAAGTGGTGACATTTCTTTGATGTTTTGGTGAAAATGTATTGAATTCACGCTAACAAACTTGTTTTGCAGTAAAGCATGTAAATTCGGGTAAAGACGCAAGGCGCATACATATTTGTATGGAAGTGGGTGCAATGTGTAATATTAGTAAAGACAGATAATTTCCAGAGGCATGAGGTAAATAATGTAGAATCACTGGGAAGGTTAACCCGGTCAACAAATGCCCGCATAAGTCGGATGTGTCGGCCTAACGGCACAAGACCGCAGCTCTTCTGTAAACAGGCACAACGCAATCATGTCCACACAAAAAAAAAAAAAAAAAACGGATGAATGCAGAAGAAGAAGAAGAATGAAAATGGACAGGGAAGTAGAAGGAATATATTTCTTACCGTATAGTTTATTTCCTATATATTATCTCTGCGCTTGGCAACCTCTTGTGGTTTTGCCACCATTATTACTGTATATGCACCGACACTCGATTCCTCTGATGATCGTGAAGGATTAGTTCTATGAGGAGTTAGACCCCGTGATCAAGGCAGTTCCAAAATCTGACTGCATTTATATGCTCGGTGATTTCAATGCTCGTGTGGACAAGGACTCGAGTTCATGGCCAGTGTGCCTTGGAAAATACAACATCAGTCGCATGAATGATAATGGGCAAAAGCTGCTGGAGCATTGCACCAAAAATGACATGACATATGTATTACAAACTCCTTTTTTAAAACAAAAGAGCTGCATAAGGTCACATGGAAACATCCAAGATCTGGCTGTTGGCACCAGCTGGACTTCATCATCACACGGAGACAACATCTGAACCATATTTCATTGACTCGAACATACCACAGTGCTGACTGTGATACGGATCATTCTTTGGTTGTTGCAAGAGTTAGACTAAGACCAAAGAGAATCTACACAGCTAAACACAAATCTAGCCCCATGATTACTCATCCTGAAAAGTGCTTTCATTTTCAACAGCAACTTTAAGACGCTTTCGCTGATACACCAGAAAATTGTACAGTAAGTGAAAAGTGGGGGTCAACTTAAGGAAACTCTTATGAAACTGCCGTGGGGGTTTACGGCACTGTGGATCATAAGAGGCAGGGCTGGTTTGTGGCAAACAGCCAGACTCTGCAGCCCTTGATTGATAAGAAGAACATAGCTCTCTTAAGAAACAAGGAAAGACAGACGCGTTACACTCTGAGTGAGCTAAAGCAAGCTAGGAAGGATGTGCAAAAGGCTGCCAGGCAGTGTGCAAATGATTATTGGATCAAGTTATGTGAGTCCATTCAAATCGCAAGTGATAAGGGAAACAGAAGCATGTCTGAAGGAATAAAGAAAGCCTGTGGTTCAATAATCAAAAGAAGTGCACCATTGAAACATTTGACTGGAGAAATCATAACTGATAAGAAAAAGCAGATGGACAGATGGGTAGAGCACAAGTGAGACCAAACTAGCAGATGATGTCCTCAACGCCATAGAGGCTTTACCAACTCTTGACCACCTGGACACACTTCCCACCATAACAGAAGTTAAGTGTGCTATAAATGAACCTGCATCTGGCAAGGCTCCAGGTAAGATTCATGGGATTCCAATAGAGGTAATCAGGAGTGGGCAAGACACACTCACTCTACAGATCCACCAGCTAATAGAGCTATGCTGGGGAGAAGGACAAGTCCCACAGGATTTCAAAGATTCAAGAAAAATCCGTGAACAGAATCAACCAATGTTTATTGCCTTCATTGACCTCACAAAGGCATTTTATTTGGTCAGTCATGGGTAGGGTTGTCAGACGTCCGGCAAAGAGAGGACATGTCCTCCTTTTAAGCCTCGTGTCCTCCGTCCGGCAGGCAAAGCTAAAAACTTTTAAAATGTCCGGCTTTTTAAATATTTTTTGTTATCATTTTTTATGTATTGTTGTTACAACTTGCAATGTATCTACATTCTACCATGTGTTTACATTCTTTATTAAAACCCATTGCTTAATAATATTTATTTAATTTTCCTATTTATACCAAGTGTGAAATACCAATTATTTGTATAATTTGAATCTAACTGTTGTTCTATTCGGCAACACTAACAATGCTGTAGTCTCTGTGGTTAAGATGTTAATGTCATTTCCTGTTCCGGTAGCAGAGACGCCACTTAATATTGTTTTTTTTTTTTTTTTTTTGTAGTTTTTGCCGTCTATGTTTAGTACTTTGACTGGAAAGCAGGTAGAATCTCAACTAAGATTCTCGAGTTAGACAACACGGCAAATGAAACCTCAGAAACAAAATTACAATATATTTTGAGAACACTCCAAAAACATTTGTACTCCAAAATGTTGCTTTTGCTGGTGACAATACCAATGTGAATTTTGGAGGCATTAACAGAACAGAAGGTAGAAATCTGTTCTCGCATTTGAAGGAAGCCTTGAGCAAGCCATTAATAGGCGTTGGGTGTTCTGCTCAACTGCATTCAACACCGCGCAGATTTAATGCAGACTAACGTTGAAACTATTGTCTTGGAGATATTCAATTACTTTTCTATATACACTGTCAGAACAGAAACTTTAAAGGATTTTTGTGACTATGTCACTATTAACTATCAGCAACTACTCTATCACTCTAAACCTAGATGGCTCAGTTTGTTTCCAGCTGTTGAGAGGCTGTTGAGGCTGTTTGCTGCTTTGAAAGAATATTTTCTTTCTGTAAACCAACCACCTGCTATGATAAAAAACAATTTTTGAGAACGATTTTTCAGAAATTTACCGTTGGTTTGTGCATTCTTTGATGTCTGTCTTCCAAGTTAATATTTCGGCCATTAAAAAAGAAGAAAAAATCAGTGTTAGAGGTTATGAGCCTTCTTCACACAACCTTGGAACTTTTGAAAGGCAGATTGAAGGAGACATTTATTTCACTGAAAGTCAGGGAGATGTTGAGAAGACTTAAGGAAAGTGGTCGAGAAGAAGAGTGTAATAGTTTTATGTCAGACGTTAGGTTGGTGTATGAAGCATGAATTACTTACTTAGAAAAGTGGTTGAAACCTTTTGATGAATTTCAGTGCTTTGGTTGGATGTACTTAAATAAAATCAAAGACTGTGCATTTGATGACCTTTTGCAAGCATATTGTACTTGAAAGAGAAGGGTATTATTGTATATGGTGTGCAATTATTTGACCAATACTGCAATCTTAAATCATTTGTGCAAGACAAGGATGAACATATTTTTGAAAGACTCTTGCATGAACAGTGGAGTTTATTTTTCCAAAGTTGCCCAAATGCATGTTGCTTTTCAGAGTTACTTAAAATTTGTGAAGTATTCTTCTGTATCCCTGGACACAATGGCAATGTGGAAAGAGTGTTCTCCTTGATTAATGCTCAGTGGACAAAGGAAATGAACAGACTCTTACTCGACTCTGTAAAGGGCATCATTCTCACAAAGTACAATTTGAAGAATCTTACCTGTGAACAGTTTTATGCATATGTGATTGCTAACGAGGATCTTCTACAAAAAGTTGGCTCCTCTGAGAAATATGTTGCGTAATTAATAAAGATTATAAGGTATAATTTACAATCAGCTGTTTAAATAATGTTTTTTAGCATTTTGAAAAAAGTCTCCATTGAATTTATATTTATTGTTAACATGATTGTTACTTGGTCGATTCACTAACAGTAAGATACACTTGTTGGCAGCTATTGTAATAAAATTGTATTGATTGTGGGTTTAATCTGGGACGATTTAAATGAAACATTCAATATGTCCTCCTTTGTCCTCCTTTTTGTCTTATTATGTCCTCCTTTGTCCTCCTTTTTGTCTTATTATGTCCTCCTTTTTGTGCCCACGTATCTGGCAACCCTAGGTAAACGCCCACTTAACAAGCTGTCTATCACTTGACTTGCTTCATAGACTAATGCGTTATGCTTTACTTCTCACACTCGCTTTTTTGTGTCAGCATAGAATGACAACCTTGTGGGTCGCCAGGGCCTCCAGCGGCCCGCGACCCAGGGTAATAGAACGGGGTCTCATATATTTTACAAAATGTTACAAACATGTATCTGACATTGAGACTTGGGTCATAGTAACAAACATAGACTCGAGCCGTTCATGGGGCGAAAGGCACGTTCTTTGTTCCGGCGGAAGTCCAATGAGTACTCCTACTGCTGTTTCTGATGTTACTTTTAAATTCTACTCTCGAGATTTCCGTTTGAATGTTAAATTGTTGTAATCCGTCTGTACATGCATGAGCCAGTGTTCTGCTTGGGTAATATTCCTTTATTACCATATGTTATGTTTCTTGTTCTCTTGCATTCTGTGTTCTGTTCCCGCAATACTGGGAATGCTTTCTACCATCTCAGGGAAGTGTCGATAACTCGACACTGGGGACCTTTGTGAGTTATATAAACCTTGGCCAGTACCCCGAATGTTATTCTGAGGGAGTCTCTGTGACGAAGTGGTCAAGCTGTCCGCCACGCGCTGCGAAGGTTCTGGGTTCGATTCCAGGCTGCGTCTTTCGGTTCACGAGTGCAAGCTGGAGCTACGGAGTTCGTGCTTTGTTCGACGCTTTCGGCGGGCCGTCCTGCGGAAAGAGACCCAGCCGTGTGGGGTAATACCCATTGCAATGAAGTCGATCTTCTCGTCTGTTCAGATTGTTCTGTTATGTTGAGATACCACAATGAGTTAAAAGTTCGTTGTATGTTCTTTAAAGGGCGTTGCAGTAAAGCCCAACATTAGCTGGCAGTTTGTGATTTACTAAATAAAAAAGTCGCTTTTTAAAAATAAAATTAGCTGGCAGTTTGTGATTTACTAAACAATGTGATATCAATAGTTTTTTCATTGATTTCTGAACGGCCATAGTCTCATACCATCATATTCAACGCAAACGGGTCTGTTTTCTAATCACCCGCTGCAGATTTCGACCTTGGACCTGGTATGTTGGGACATTATGACTCTATCACTATCCCTTCATCCACAGACACCAGTTGTTATCATTATCCCTTAAGCCACAGACACCGGTTGCTATCACTATCCCTTCAGCCACAGACACCGGTTGCTATCACTATCCCTTCAGCCACAGACGCCGCTTCCTATCACAATCCCTTCAGCCACAGACGCCGGTTGCTATCACCATCCCTTCAGCCACAGACGCCAGTTGTTATCACTATCCCTTAAGCCACAGACACCGGTTGCTATCACTATCCCTTCAGCCACAGACACCGGTTGCTATCACTATCCCTTCAGCCACAGACGCCGCTTCCTATCACAATCCCTTCAGCCACAGACGCCGGTTGCTATCACTATCCCTTCAGCCACAGACGCCGCTTACTATCACAATCCCTTCAGCCACAGACGCCGGTTGCTATCACTATCCCTTCAGCTACAGACACCGGTTGCTATCACTATCCCTTCAGCCACAGACACCGGTTGCTATCACAATCCCTTCAGCCACAGACACCGGTTGCTATCACTATCCCTTCAGCCACAGACACCGGTTGCTATCACTATCCCTTCAGCCACAGACACCGGTTGCTATCACTATCCCTTCAGCCACAGACGCCGGTTGCTATCACTATCCCTTCAGCCACAGACGCCGCTTACTATCACAATCCCTTCAGCCACAGACGCCGGTTGCTATCACCATCCCTTCAGCCACAGACACCGGTTGTTATCACTATCCCTTCAGCCACAGACACCGGTTGCTATCACTATCCCTTCAGCCACAGACACCGGTTGCTATCACTATCCCTTCAGCCACAGTCGCCGCTTACTATCACAATCCCTTCAGCCACAGACGCCGGTTGCTATCACTATCCCTTCAGCCACAGACACCGGTTGCTATCACTATCCCTTCAGCCACAGACACCGGTTGCTATCACTATCCCTTCAGCCACAGACGCCGGTTGCTATCACTATCCCTTCAGCCACAGACGCCGCTTACTATCACAATCCCTTCAGCCACAGACGCCGGTTGCTATCACCATCCCTTCAGCCACAGACACCGGTTGTTATCACTATCCCTTCAGCCACAGACACCGGTTGCTATCACTATCCCTTCAGCCACAGACACCGGTTGCTATCACTATCCCTTCAGCTACAGACGCCGCTTACTATCACAATCCCTTCAGCCACAGACGCCGGTTGCTATCACTATCCCTTCAGCCACAGCCGCCGCTTACTATCACAATCCCTTCAGCCACAGACGCCGGTTGCTATGACTATCCCTTCAGCTCTGTACAGACACCGGTTGCTATAACTATCCCTTCAGCCACAGACACCGGTTGCTATCACAATCCCTTCAGCTACAGACGCCGGTTGCTATCACTATCCCTTCAGCCACAGACACCGGTTGCTATCACTATCCCTTCAGCCACAGACGCCGCTTACTATCACAATCCCTTCAGCCACAGACGCCGGTTGCTATCACCATCCCTTCAGCCACAGACACCGGTTGTTATCACTATCCCTTCAGCCACAGACACCGGTTGCTATCACTATCCCTTCAGCCACAGACACTGGTTGCTATCACTATCCCTTCAGCCACAGACGCCGCTTACTATCACAATCCCTTCAGCCACAGACGCCGGTTGCTATCACTATCCCTTCAGCCACAGCCGCCGCTTACTATCACAATCCCTTCAGCCACAGACGCCGGTTGCTATGACTATCCCTTCAGCTCTGTACAGACACCGGTTGCTATAACTATCCCTTCAGCCACAGACACCGGTTGCTATCACAATCCCTTCAGCCACAGACGCCGCTTCCTATCACAATCCCTTCAGCCACAGACGCCGGTTGCTATCACCATCCCTTCAGCCACAGACGCCAGTTGTTATCACTATCCCTTAAGCCACAGACACCGGTTGCTATCACTATCCCTTCAGCCACAGACACCGGTTGCTATCACTATCCCTTCAGCCACAGACGCCGCTTCCTATCACAATCCCTTCAGCCACAGACGCCGGTTGCTATCACTATCCCTTCAGCCACAGACGCCGCTTACTATCACAATCCCTTCAGCCACAGACGCCGGTTGCTATCACTATCCCTTCAGCTACAGACACCGGTTGCTATCACTATCCCTTCAGCCACAGACACCGGTTGCTATCACAATCCTTCAGCCACAGACACCGGTTGCTATCACTATCCCTTCAGCCACAGACACCGGTTGCTATCACTATCCCTTCAGCCACAGACACCGGTTGCTATCACTATCCCTTCAGCCACAGACGCCGGTTGCTATCACTATCCCTTCAGCCACAGACGCCGCTTACTATCACAATCCCTTCAGCCACAGACGCCGGTTGCTATCACCATCCCTTCAGCCACAGACACCGGTTGTTATCACTATCCCTTCAGCCACAGACACCGGTTGCTATCACTATCCCTTCAGCCACAGACACCGGTTGCTATCACTATCCCTTCAGCCACAGTCGCCGCTTACTATCACAATCCCTTCAGCCACAGACGCCGGTTGCTATCACTATCCCTTCAGCCACAGACACCGGTTGCTATCACTATCCCTTCAGCCACAGACACCGGTTGCTATCACTATCCCTTCAGCCACAGACGCCGGTTGCTATCACTATCCCTTCAGCCACAGACGCCGCTTACTATCACAATCCCTTCAGCCACAGACGCCGGTTGCTATCACCATCCCTTCAGCCACAGACACCGGTTGTTATCACTATCCCTTCAGCCACAGACACCGGTTGCTATCACTATCCCTTCAGCCACAGACACCGGTTGCTATCACTATCCCTTCAGCTACAGACGCCGCTTACTATCACAATCCCTTCAGCCACAGACGCCGGTTGCTATCACTATCCCTTCAGCCACAGCCGCCGCTTACTATCACAATCCCTTCAGCCACAGACGCCGGTTGCTATGACTATCCCTTCAGCTCTGTACAGACACCGGTTGCTATAACTATCCCTTCAGCCACAGACACCGGTTGCTATCACAATCCCTTCAGCTACAGACGCCGGTTGCTATCACTATCCCTTCAGCCACAGACACCGGTTGCTATCACTATCCCTTCAGCCACAGACGCCGCTTACTATCACAATCCCTTCAGCCACAGACGCCGGTTGCTATCACCATCCCTTCAGCCACAGACACCGGTTGTTATCACTATCCCTTCAGCCACAGACACCGGTTGCTATCACTATCCCTTCAGCCACAGACACTGGTTGCTATCACTATCCCTTCAGCCACAGACGCCGCTTACTATCACAATCCCTTCAGCCACAGACGCCGGTTGCTATCACTATCCCTTCAGCCACAGCCGCCGCTTACTATCACAATCCCTTCAGCCACAGACGCCGGTTGCTATGACTATCCCTTCAGCTCTGTACAGACACCGGTTGCTATAACTATCCCTTCAGCCACAGACACCGGTTGCTATCACAATCCCTTCAGCTACAGACGCCGGTTGCTATCACTATCCCTTCAGCCACAGACACCGGTTGCTATCACTATCCCTTCAGCCACAGACGCCGGTTGCTATCACTATCCCTTCAGCCACAGACGCCGCTTACTATCACAATCCCTTCAGCCACAGATACCGGTTGCTATCACCATCCCTTCAGCCACAGACATCGGTTGCTATCACTATCCCTTCAGCCACAGACGCTGGTTGCTATCACTATCCCTTCAGCCACAGACGCCGGTTGCTATCACCATCCCTTCAGCCACAGACGCCAGTTGCTATCACTATCCCTTCAGCCACAGACGCCGGTTGCTATCACTATCCCTTCAGCCACAGACACCGGTTGCTATCACTATCCCTTCAGCCACAGACGCCGCTTACTATCACCATCCCTTCAGCCACAGACGCCGGTTGCTATCACTATCCCTTCAGCCACAGACGCCGCTTACTATCACAATCCCTTCAGCCACAGACGCCGGTTGCTATCACTATCCCTTCAGCTACAGACACCGGTTGCTATCACTATCCCTTCAGCCACAGACACCGGTTGCTATCACAATCCCTTCAGCCACAGACGCCGGTTGCTATCACTATCCCTTTAGCCACAGACACCGGTTGCTATCACTATCCCTTCAGCCACAGACGCCGGTTGCTATCACTATCCCTTCAGCCACAGACGCCGCTTACTATCACAATCCCTTCAGTCACAGACGCCGGTTGCTATCACTATCCCTTCAGCTACAGACACCGGTTGCTATCACTATCCCTTCAGCCACAGACACCTGTTGCTATCACTATCCCTTCAGCCACAGACGCCGGTTGCTATCACAATCCCTTCAGCCACAGACGCCGGTTGCTATCACTATCCCTTCAGCCACAGACACCGGTTGCTATCACTATCCCTTCAGCCACAGACGCCGGTTGCTATCACTATCCTTTCAGCCACAGACGCCGCTTACTATCACAATCCCTTCAGCCACATACGCCGGTTGCTATCACTATCCCTTCAGCTACAGACACCGGTTGCTATCACTATCCCTTCAGCCACAGACACTGGTTGCTATCACTATCCCTTCAGCCACAGACGCCGGTTGCTATCACCATCCCTTCAGCCACAGACGCCGGTTGCTATCACTATCCCTTCAGCCACAGACGCCGCTTACTATCACAATCCCTTCAGCCACAGACGCTGGTTGCTATCACTATCCCTTCAGCTACAGACACCGGTTGCTATCACTATCCCTTCAGCCACAGACGCCGGTTGCTATCACTATCCCGTCAGCCACAGACGCCGGTTGCTATCACGAGCAAAAATGTAAATATGTCCAGCTGTTTAGCGGCATTTGGTATGTTTACATAAATGACACTTACTGCGCATGAACCGTGTTATTGTATGTGTAGACTAATATTTCCGGTCATACATATTATTGACTGAGGCTTGCATAGAAGCTAAATCACAAACGTATATAGTAGAAGATAAATCACAAACGTATATAGTAGAAGATAAATCACAAATGTATATAGTAGAAGATAAATCACAAACGTATATAGTAGAAGCTAAATCACAAACGTATATAGTAGAAGATAAATCACAAATGTATATAGTAGAAGATAAATCACAAACGTATATAGTAGAAGCTAAATCACAAACGTATATAGTAGAAGATAAATCACAAACGTATATAGTAGAAGATAAATCACAAACGTATATAGTAGAAGATAAATCACAAACGTATATAGTAGAAGATAAATCACAAACGTATATAGTAGAAGATAAATCACAAACGTATATAGTAGAAGATAAATCACAAACGTATATAGTAGAAGATAAATCACAAACGTATATAGTAGAAGATAAATCACAAACGTATATAGTAGAAGATAAATCACAAACGTATATAGTAGAAGATAAATCACAAACGTATATAGTAGAAGATAAATCACAAACGTATATAGTAGAAGATAAATCACAAACGTATATAGTAGAAGATAAATCACAAACGTATATAGTAGAAGATAAATCACAAATGTATATAGTAGAAGATAAATCACAAACGTATATAGTAGAAGATAAATCACAAACGTATATAGTAGAAGATAAATCACAAACGTATATAGTAGAAGATAAATCACAAACGTATATAGTAGAAGATAAATCACAAACGTATATAGTAGAAGATAAATCACAAACGTATATAGTAGAAGATAAATCACAAACGTATATAGTAGAAGATAAATCACAAACGTATATAGTAGAAGATAAATCACAAACGTATATAGTAGAAGATAAATCACAAACGTATATAGTAGAAGATAAATCACAAATGTATATAGTAGAAGATAAATCAAAAATACACACAGCGAAGATGAAGTCGTTCATGCACATTACATTAGAATTGTACTCAATGATGATTGAATCTTCCATAGAAGTTTTTAGGGAAACCTTCTGAGCTAGATAAGACAAAGATAATGAGACTAAATCACGTAAATGACGACACCATTTCTCCTGGTGAAACCAGACTTTATGAAATTGAACCCACACTAAACATAATTAGGCAGCAGATGTGGATCAAGTTTAGGGATCAGACAAAGTTAAATAAGAACATAAATTAGGAACATAAAAAAGGAACTTTCATAGCGCTAGGGATTTGTGAAGGTCAAAAGAAATTAAACCCGGCATCAAAATCCGAATATTCAAATCTAATAATAATCAGTACTGTTGAATGGATCATACACAGGGAGACCGCTGAAACTTAAACACGGTTAATGATTGGTGTATACGCAGAATAGAAGGATTAAAAAGATATGACAAAATCACAAACGTGGAGAGAATGTAACAAATATCAGTGGTATTTGTTAGGAACATTTCAATGAATAAAGAAGGGCGTCAGGCAAGGTTGCGTAATGTCTCCAGGTTGGATTTCATTGTACATTGAACATATCCCAGACACTGAAGTTCTAAAAAGAGCGTCCATGCCCAGTATCCACACTCTACTAATGAAGAATCAGATTCGCTGGGCTGGTCACTTAACTCGTATGCCAGATCACAGGCTCCCTAAACGAATTTTTTACAGCGAGCTGCGTTGTGGTAAACGCTCTCAAGGAGGCCAGAGGAAACGCTTTAAAGACACTCTGAAAATCTCACTGAAAGCTTTTGGAATTCATCCTGACACCTGGGAGACTGCTGCTAAAGACCGTAATTCGTGGCGTGCATCATTACATAAGGGTGCAGTCACTTGTGAAGCAACCAGGACTGCAAGAGCTGTGAAGAAAAGGCTGGACAGAAAAACCACTGCAGGAGATCCTCCCGCTGGAACGTCAAGCATTCTTTGCCCACACTGTCAAAGAACACTTCGAGCCAAAATAGGCCTTATCAGGCATCATAGAACTCACGGTTCCATAGTTTCAACCCCACTGGATGAAATAAATGGTCATCATCATTCTTGATGGACAAAAATAAAAACAACAACAACAACAAGAACACATTTATATATATAAAACAGAGTGTATGTTTGTGGGTATTTATGTATTGGATGCGTTCGATAACGGTACATCCGATTGAGATGAAATTTTCTACACGTTTTCCTTTCATTCCTGTGCAACCGACTATAATAATTTCTTAATGTAAAATCTTCTACTTATTTAATAACATTTACTTTTCCATTTTCATTATATAATGTCTATATAGCAGGGGGACTTCACTCTAGAAAAGTTATTTCAAGGGGCATAACTTTTAATAACATTTCTATATACTTTATAGTCATATTGTTGGACTTACTTGCACTATTGTTAAACTCTTTGTCTATAGTTATTTTTAGGCATATGAATTATAATAAATAATGATATAATCTTTAAGGCATTTTCAAAGTTTGCATAAAAATAATGAATAATGCATAACATTGTAACCCATCTTTTTCTGCTTAAAGAACTTATCAACTTTCATGTCGGTGATTAAAAACAGTTTTCATTAAAAATAATGAATGGTGTGTGGAAGGACATTCTTTTACGTTACTGTGCGCCAGGAGCTGGGCGAAACCACGCCGGGTCAGATAGATAGACAGACAGACAGATAGTCGGGAACGGAAGCTTATTTGACTACTTATATGAATGAATTAAATGACATGCTCCCCACCAGGGACTGGGTGAAGCCGGGTCAGACAGACAGACAGATAAACAGACAGTCGGGAACGGGAGAGCTTATATGACTACGTATATGAATTAAATGAGATGCTCCCCACTAGGGACTGGGTGAAGCCGGGTCAGACAGACAGATAGACAGACAGACAGATAGTCGGGAACGGGAGAGCTTATATGACTACTTATATGAATTAAATGAGATGCTCCCCACCAGGGACTGGGTGAAGCCGGGTCAGACAGACAGACAAACAGATAGACAGACAGACAGATAGTCGGGAACGGGAGAGCTTATATGACTACTTATATGAATTAAATGAGATGCTCCCCACCAGGGACTGGGTGAAGCCGGGTCAGACAGACAGATAGACAGACAGACAGATAGTCGGGAACGGGAGAGCTTATATGACTACTTATATGAATTAAATGAGATGCTCCCCACCAGGGACTGGGTGAAGCCGGGCCGGGTCAGCCAGACAGACAGACAAACAAGCAGACAGACAGACTGATAGATAGATAGATCCCCTCCAGGGCCTGGGCGAAGCCGGGCCGGGTCAGCCAGACAGACAGACAGACAGACAAACAAGCAGACAGACAGACTGATAGATAGATAGATCCCCTCCAGGGCCTGGGCGAAGCCGGGCCGGGTCAGCTAGTTGAACATAAAAAGGGATCTCACAGACTTAGAACAAGACATTGTAGTCTCCCACTACATCTCCACTGAATGGGCCTGAGAGACTCTGCCACCTGCAGATGTGGAGCATCAAAGCAAACCCACGGGCATGTCCTACAAGACTTTACAGAGTGAAAGCTGTGTTCGTTACAAATCTCGCAGCAGCTAGACATAGCAAATAGTAGGCCGTATAACCGCCGCCATGGCATATGTGTCAGGAGAAGAAACCAACCCACCAAAGGCTCCTGAATTTTAATGGAATGTATAATGAGGGGGGCTGAGTGGTCTCGAGGTATGGTGTCCGCCTCGAGTGCTGGAGGTCCCGGGGTCAGGCCCCGGTGAGGACTGGGATTTATTTAAAAAATCCACCTGGACTTCCAGTAACAAAATTTCCCGTGGTCTCTGGGTAGTGAGATCGGAAGTCTGTGTGTATTGTTGAGCACGTAAAAAATCCCTTGGCAGTTTTTTTTTTTTAAATATTTTAGCATATCCTTTACAGGACTTAGCTGTCAACACCAGCATCTTTCAGCTGTATGTTGATCTCTTGGCAAGATTACGCTCAGTAGTTTGCCATTGCTTTCTGAGCGGCCGGCTCAGTATCCCGCAAGTCACGAGCGGGGGTCGAACCGCCTCAGCTCTCGCTCCGCTACGAGACTCTGCGTGATAAACGGGATTACAGAGAGAAAGTGTTGTAGCCCCTCAGCCAGAGAGCAGTTGGAAATAGAAAAAGAGTAGCCTAACGGTGCTGCCCGGGCAAAATTTCGAGTTTAAAAATCTACCCAAGTATTTCAGGATCCTCGCCGATGCAACGGAGTTCGTGCATTGAGCTGAGTTTCTCCATACTCAGGTTTGAGTTAGGAGGAAAACGGAGCACTTATGGGTTAAACCGTATGCCGTGATGTTGATCCAACGACTAAACGATTAGACTAAGCTATAATGAGGGAACAGACCTGAAACAAATACAAAATAAAAACAGTTAGATATGTGTAACTCCTGCTAAAAAGTGAGAGTTACTAAACACAGACACAATGTAAACGCCTTACAACGAACTCCACTACGGCAAAGGTACATCACAGGGGATAAATATCAATGATAATTAACAACAACAAAATAAGTATATTTCGACACAACACATCAACATTTCGATTATAATAATCGTCCCCAGGAACAACACAAACAGATCTAAATAAAAACACGTAATTAGCAAGTTTAATAATAAAAAAGTCTAGGAATGACACGTTGCTAGTCCATTAGTTAGGCCATTACACATAATTCGTTGCTAGGAAGGCGGTGCCGAAGTTCAGTTGTGAAAGGTGTCAAATAAGAAAATGTGGAGCCGAAGGTGTTCAAACTGTTAGATATGGATATATAGATATATTGATTCCAACTGGATGGATGCATCCTAAATAAATGATTATCTGACCTTCAATTTTAAGCCTAATTAAGCTATTAGAGAAGCATGGCTTAAATACTATGGCCCATACATCGTCGACAACATTATGATCAGAAGAATAGAAATAGAAATATTTAGAGACAGGTATGTGTGAATTTTGTATAATACCCATAAGGTGTTGCCTGAAGTGACCGGCTAGGTGTTTACCAGGCTGTCATGTTACATCGTTTGCAAATAATAACATATATTAAATTACGGGATATGCATGTATATGAGTCTTTCTAAATATAACGGGTAAGGGCTTAAGGAAAGCCCAACTATAACAAAGGGGTTGTAGGAGTGAGTACAACAGTAAAGGGAGAGAATCATGCAAGTTTTGATTCTGGCGTGAACAATGCCTAGCAAATGTTTAACTCATAAAGAACGTGAAGATATCGCACAAAATATTTATCTCTAATAACTGACAGCTGATCACCTTGCATTGGTTTGTATAAGATGGCATAAGATCCGCTCGTTCAGAATAAAAAAAAATGGCAAAGTACTGAACGTAAACTTGCCAAGAAATCATAAACAGCCAAAGAAATGCTAGGGTTGACTGCGACGTCTTGTGGAGGATATGTAACCAACCAACTAACTAATAATTCAATGTATTGTTAAAGATTAAATTGATAATTATATCTAGTTAAGAGCATTGTTAAAATCATACGTTGCAATAACTGGGGATAACTAACAATTATAATGAGTTTAAAATGAAACATATTTCAGTAAAAGGTATACATACCATCTTGAACACTTGTACAATACCTCACAGATTATGCCTTATTCATCTATAGCTACACTGCTAGTTTTCAAGTCATATTGGACTGATGGTTTTTTTATTGACTGTATAATCTGCTAATGATACTACAATACTAGCACAGTATACAAGTATACACTTAGTTGTAGATATTATATTTAGATCATCAACATCATAACGTGCCGCCTCCGAATTGAAGAATGGCTATAAGTCTTAGATCTTATGTTTCTCAGTCTACATTGTGCATTACAGTTTTAAAGTATATCTCTTGACGTTGTCCACATACAATGATGTCGTTATCTTGTAGGCGTCACCTTTACTTTTCCCACCATCACATCTTTAACAAAGAGCTATATCTTTACATCATCATCATCATCATCATCATTATGTACCCTGCCAACTGACGTAAACGTTCAGTCTCTTGCCATATCTCGGTCGTTAGTTTTCTGATTCAACTCTGCTGATGATATTCCTCCATGCCACCGTCTCAATCCATCCAGCATCATTTCTCCTAGTCTGCCACTGATCTTTACTGTCGTCACGATTTTTTCCAATGTCCCTCTTCTCATCAGATGACAAAATCATGCTGTTTGTCTCTTTCTTATCACCTCAGCATCTTATCTAATCTTGTTCCTCTTGTACCTTGCTGTTTCGTGGTGAAGCATAAACAGCGGGAGAGTGTCTGTTTATGGGCTTCGTGTATCGAGATTCCCACGGACTCTTCTATTCCCTCTGTCCATCGTTTACGTGGTCGGCCTCTTCTTCTGCTTTCATTTGGTCTGTACATCATTGCTTGTTGTGGTATACTGTTAGTTGATAATCTAGTTGCATGGTCAAACCAATTAACTGTTTTCTGATGAAATCTAGCCCTGCTATAACTCCAACTTTAGTCCTACCTGATTTCTTCATTTCTGATTTTCTCTCTTCTTGATACATTTAGTATTTTTCTGAGGAATCTCATTTCTGTTGTTGTGATTTTTATTTTCTCTATTTCTGTCATTGTCCATGTTTGCCATTGGTAGTATAGAGTTGGCAGAAAGATTGTGTTATAGAGTGCTTTCTTAGTATCTATTGACACGTATTTATTCTTTAGTATTTGTGCCATTTGTCCAATGAGTTGGTTTGCCTTGTTGCATCTACCTTCGATCTCGTCTTCTGATTTGTCATTTGATGACATTATATCTCCTAAGTACTTGAAGCTCTTTACCTTCTTAATTTTCTACGAGCAGTATGAAAAATCTCCTGTCGGCTTTATAGGCCAATCGTAGGATTATGACAGAAGAACTCTGGCCAAAGGGAATCCACCCATCGCTGGTTGGTCCATGACCTCGCGGTCATGATTTCCCCGTCTACACCACGGGAAGGTGAAATTGACTTGCGTAGTCTGCGGGTCATTTCGAGGTGACATTTAAGGTTCTATCGACCTAGGATCCGGCTCCAATAAAACAAACGCCCACCCCGAAAGGGATCCGAACATATGACTACCGGGTCGGCAGGCTTCTGGGGTTAGGCCCAGGTGATCACGTTTCTTTATGGGTTTGAGGTATTTCGTTGCGATCAGACCTCAACCAAATATCAATTTTAGGTATTTCATTGGCAGTAGACCCTAACCCAAAATCCGTGTTAGGTATTTCATTGTCAGAACTTAACCCAACATACAGGGGAAGAATTCTTAACCATGAACAGACGAGGGTGTTGGTGTGTGAGCAAGCGAATGCATGATTTGAGCTGAAGCCAGCCCGTGTTGTTGTTTGACTTCAGATGTTGGACGAGGTGGGGCTGCCGTTGTCCAATGTGCTCCTGTCACTGAGTGGGGACAAGCAGAACAGGCCCACCTACGTCAATGGCACACGGGGAAGCATGTTCCTACCCCACGTTGTAAGTTCTGTGTTGTATGTTCTCCGTTGTATGTCCTGTGTTGTATCCATGGCGTCTGTTGTTTGATCTGTGTTAAGCGTTCAAGGATGTATGTTGTATGTTCTGTGTTGTATGTTCTATGGTGTCTGTTGTTTGTTCTAAGTTAAATGCTCTAAGATGAGGTGGCTGGGTAGGAAAGACGGAGATAATGAGACTAAATGAAGGAAATGATGACCCGATTTCTCTTGGTGAAACTTGGCTTCATGAAGTTGAACCATGCACAACGCATATTTATAGCTACACACTTTATACACTACATATAATTATACACTACACATATTTATACATTACACATATTTATACACCACACATATTTATATACTGCACACATTTATACACTGCATATATTTATATACTACATACATTTATACACTACACATATTATACATTACACACATTTATACACTACACATATTTATACACTACACACATTTACACACTACACATATTTATACACTACAGATATTTACACACCGCACATATTTATACACTACACATATACACTACACATATCTACACACTAAATATATTTATACACAACATATATTTATACATTACAATATCTATACACAACATATATTTATACACTACACATATTTATACACCGCACATATTTATACATTACACACATTTATACACTACACACATTTATACACTACACATATTTATACATCACGCATACTTATACACTGCACACATTTGTACACTACATATATTTATACACTACTCATATTTATACACTGCACACATTTGTACACTACATATATTTATGCACTACTCATATTTATACACTACACACATTTATACACTACACATATTCATACACTACACACATTTATACACTACACACATTTATACACTACACATATTTATACACCACACATATTTATACACCATATACATTTATACACCACACACATTTATACACCACACATATTTATACACCACACATATTTATACACCACGCATATTTATACACCATACATATTTATACACTACACATATTTATATACCACACATATTTATACACCACACATATTTATACACCATACATATTTATACACTACACATATTTATACACCACACATATTTATACACTACACATATTTATACACTACACATATTTATACACCATACATATTTATACACTACACATATTTATACACCACACATATTTATACACCATACATATTTATACACTACACATATTTATACACCACACATATTTATACACTACACACATTTATACACTACACATATTTATACACTACACACATTTATACACCACACATATTTATACACCACACATTTATACACTACACACATAGTTATACACTACACATATTTATACACTACACACATTTATACATTACACATATTTATACACCACACATATTTATACACCATACATATTTATACACCATACATATTTATACACTACACACATATTTATACACTACACACATTTATACACTGCACATATTTATACACCACACATATTTATACACTACACCCATATTTATACACTACACATATTTATACACTACACACATTTATACATTACACATATTTATACACCACACATATTTATACACCATACATATTTATACACCACACATATTTATACACTACACACATATTTATACACTACACATATTTATACACCATACATATTTATACACTACACATATTTATATACCACACATATTTATACACCACACATATTTATACACCATACATATTTATACACTACACATATTTATACACTACAGATATTTACACACCACACATATTTATACACCGCGCATATTTATACACTACGCATATTTATACATTAAACGTATTTATACACTGAAATATTTATACATTGAACATATTAATACACTACAATATCTATACACTAAATATATGTATACACAACATATATTTATACACTACACATAGTTATACACTACACATATTTATACACATCACATATTTTTATACTATATATATTTATACACTACACATATTTATACACTGCACATATTTATACATCACACATATTTATGCATATGTATACACTACACAAATTTATAAACTACACATATTTATACATTACACATATTTATACATCACACATACTTATACACCGCACATATTTATGCACTGCACACATTTGTACACTACATATATTTATACACTACTCATATTTATAGACTACGCATATTTATACACTGCACATATTTATACACTACATATATTTATACACTAGACATATTTATACACTACAATATTTATACACTACACATATTTATACACTACACATATGTATACACTACACATATTTAAACACTACACATATTTATACACTACGCACATGTATACACTATACATATTTATACATTACACATATTTATACACTACACATATTATCCCTAGGCATATGTATACACCACGCATATTTATACACTACACATATATATAAACTAAATATATTTATATACTAGACATAATTAGGCAGCAAATGTGAATCAAGTTTGGGGAGCAGATACAGATAAAATAACATAAAATATAAGAGGAGCTCTCATAGCACTAGGGATTTATGGAGGTCAAAAGAAATTAAATCTAGCATCAGAATCCGAATAGAGAACTCTAACAAACATCAGTTCTGCTGTATGGTCCAGACACATGGAGACTGCTGAAACATTGACTGAAACCTAAACTCAGTTATTGATTAGTGTCTATGCAGAATATAAGGACAGAAATGGTATGACAGAATCACCAACGTGGAGCTGGTAGAGAGAATTAAACACATTCCAGAGAATCAAAAGGTGTAAACTGTTGCATTACTTTATACAATAGTATTTGTTTATATAGTTACACTAGTTTATATTGTTGCATTATTTTATACAGTTGTGTTTGTTTACATTGTTATATAATTTATATTTAATTGTGTCAGTTTACATAGTTACATTAATTTATATTTTGCTTTATTTTGTGCAACTCTATTAATTTATAATTTCTTAGCACTTATTGTTCGTTAATTTATACAATTGCAAATAATATTTAACTCGGTGATTTAAAAAACCAAACAAAAACATGGCATCCAAAGAATTGGATGACATCCAAACTGTCACCTGCACTTGTTAGACAAGGCCACCGTGGCATCTTCCAGATCAGATGGCCAGATATGATAACACAAGCTGGTGGAAACTTATAGAAGAGTTACCATTAGTGATTAATGAAGGTAATCATCAATACACTCTACAAACATATATGAGATTATAAATTACAACAACAACAACAACAACTACTACTACTACTACTACTACTACTACTACTACTACTACTACTACTACTACTACTACTATTACTACTACCACTACTACTACTACTACTACTACTACTACTACTACTGCTGCTGCTGCTGCTACTACTACTACTACTACTACTACTACTACTACTACTACTACTACTACTACTACTACTACTACTACTACTACTACTACTACTACTACTACTACTACTACTACTACTACTACTACTACTACTACTACTACTACTACTACTACTACTACTACTACTACTACTACTACTACTACTACTACTACTACTACTACTACTACTACTACTACCAATACTACTACTACTACTACTACTACTACTACTACTACTACTACTACTACTACTACTGCTGCTGTTATTATTATTATTGTTATTATTATTACATTTATCAGTTTATATCGACAATGCATTCAATCGAATGCTGGCCTGTGTTGGCTTGCCCAGAAAAGGTAACATTGTCTGTGAATTGTTGATATATTGGACTTTATATCATTCAGCGTATCTGCCATTTCTGTGTTATTGTAAGCTTCCAAGAAAATATTACTCCGACTTACAGTTTTGTACAGAATAAAACTGACAACAGACCACCCTGAAAATTTGACAAATAACAGTGGTTTACACACGTTTTGGTGGCTTAAATTTTATAGCAATTCTTGGGTAAATTTGTGTTGCTGATTCCAAAAATATAATCAGATTTTTTTCCTATCAGCTCCAGTTTTTGAGATAACTAAGAATAACATTCTTTGTAGGGCAATTTTTATGTACACGCCTACAGTTAGGTGCCATCAGTGGCAATTTGACTGTACTCTGTATTAATATTATATGTAATTACTGTGCATGTATTACTTTCGTATAAAACACCAAAATGTGTTAAAAGTTTATCACTAGCATTTTCCTTATCTATAGTCAACACGCCCTCTAAAAATACTGGAGGGTTATTCCCCTTAATAGACCAGAACTTTAGGAATGGAAAATCCCAGCTGCGCCTCCTAGTGGTAGAGAATGGGAAACACACCACGACATGGCTAGAGCAACCCTGGGGACAGAGTATCCTGTGGTATAAGTGGACAACTCTGCAGATGAGCAGAGCAGGGCACTCACTTGTCCTGACAGTCGGAAATGGCTGTCAAAGGCAGAAGTAAAAGACCACCACGTGGATATGAAAAGCAAGGGGAAACCACCACATTTTCTTCGCAAGACTTCATGACAAAACATATTTCAGATTCAGTGAACGACGCTAATGGCTGTCTTATTACATCCTCGTCCGGTAGGGACAGTCATAAGCCACAGGTGACACCAGACTGTCATCCAGCTACTGATGGCAAAATCATAACTAAAATAAATAAATTTAAAATAGGTACACGGAATTTTAGAACGTTACATGAGCTTGAAAAGTTGGACAAAGTTATATTTATAAGTGAAATGAAAAGCGTGAAATTGAATATCCAAGGCATAAATGAGATGAGATGGAAAGGATCGGGCAAAATTATAACTGACAAATACACAATAATTTATTCTGTAGGGGATACACGCAAAAAAGGAATATGACTAATATTTGATTTTTAAAAAAAAAAAAAAACAGCCAAGTAAATTAATGGCTACTACAGGAGACAAATGAACATCGTAAACTGATTAGAGAAATTAGACGTAGACAGTCAAAATTTTTTGGACATGTTATGAGAAGAAATGGATTGGAGAACTTTGTGACAACTGGCAAGATCGAGGGGAACAGACCAAGAGGAAGACCGAGAGGAAAATACCTGGATGGCTTGGCCACATGGCATGGACGAGACAGGAACACTGAGCTGATCCACGACACTGGTGATCGAGTGAAATGGCGAGTCATGACCGCCCACGCTTTCCGGCATGGCGCATGATTGATTGAAATTAATGGCTACTGGTGTATTTCAGATAGAGTTATTATAGTTAAAATGAAAGGCAAACCAATAGATATAAATATTGTATACGTATACGCACTAACGTGGTTAGCAGGGTAGGGGTATCCCCTATCAAAGGAGATGTAAGACGCCTCCTTTCCTCCTTTAGTCTACGGGAGACCCTTGGGCAAGGTGGAGTACCCGTTTAGCCCCTCCCCCCCCCTTGGGCAAGGTGGAGTACCCGTTTAGCCCCCCCCCCCTTGGGCAAGGTGGAGTACCCGTTTAGCCCCCCCCCCCCCCTTGGGCAAGGTGGAGTACCCGTTTAGCCCCCCCTTGGGCAAGGTGGAGTACCCGTTTAGCCCCCCGATCAGGGTTACGTGAAGCCATGGAAGAAGGTGTGAGAGCAGCCGACAGATTGTTGTTGGTTATGGTCTTGCACTCTGCGGCAATAGGCAGATGATCTCATCAGTAGAGACAATGGCTATGGCCACCGACTAGTATAGTCACTGCCCAGAAGGAAAGCAATGGCAAACTACCTTCTGCAAAACTTGCCAAGAAACCATAACAACCGTGAAAGAAAACATAATAAGAAAGAGATCTGGTGGTGAGACCCCCAGGCCAGGCAGATCAGATAACACTGGGGAAGAGTGTGACACAGGGACCAGTACTAGTAATCGTGATGAAGGAGTTAATCCTAACTGTGTTACCAAGGAAATCCCCCGTGTCAGACTAAGAAACAGAGTGAGAATAGCAACGTGGAATGTGAGAAGTTTGTATGAGGGAAAGCTTAAAGTAGTGTGTGATGAGATTGAGAGGTTAAACATTCAATGTTTAGGAATTAGAAAACATCGCTGGAGCGGCAAGGGACATTGTACAACTGAAAATGGAAGTATTTTCATTTATTCTGGTAGAGACGTCGGAGCCCAGAGTGGAGTGGCATTTTGTTTAGATAAGATAACTGCAAAAGCTTTAATGGGATATAATCCAGTTAGTGATAGAATCCTCACTATTAGACTTAAAGGCCGTCCAAAAACACAACTCTCATACAGATATATACTTCATACTTCAACAGCAGAGGAGGACGAAATTGAAGATTTTTACAACACACTACAAGAAACATTAAATAAGATTAGTCATAATGATATAGCAATAATAATGGGAGATTTTAATGCAAAAGTAGGTGCAGGAAGAGCTGAAAATGAGAGACACGTTTTAGGAAAATTTTGATTAGGAAATAGAAATGATGCAGGTGACAAATTAATTGAATTTTGCACAGAAAATGAGTTAACGATAGCCAACACGCTTTTTAAACAACATCGAAGAAGACTCTTCACATGGAAGTTTCCAGACAGTTTTACCAAAAATCAGATAGATTATATTTTAATACAAAGAAGATGGAGATCAAGCATAACATCTGCAAAAACCCTACGAAGTGCAGACTGTGATACAGATCATCAGTTATTAGAAGCAGATCTGAAATTAAAACTCAAAAAGCTTACCCGAGGACCAAGGCCACTTCGTTTTGATCTCACAAAACTACCAGATGCATACAACATAGAAGTTATGAATCGCTTTGGGGTCTTGATGTCTGTACAAGAAGAAATGACACCTGATGAACTGGCAGTACAAGCTAGAGATATCTTGATAACTGCAGCCACAGATTTCATTCCGACCAAGAAAAAGCAACTTAAGCCATGGATTACATCAGACACGTTAGAATTAAGAAAACAACGAAGGGAGCTGAAACAGAAAGGAGATGAATCTGATAACAGCAGGATGAAGTATACATCTTTAACTCGAGAAATAAGAAAAAACACAAGAAAGGACAAAAATCGGTACTTTTGCCTTTATTCACCCCAAACAAAACTGAATCCCAGGGTATGACGTCACATCCAGGGCTTCCCTGTGTTGCGCCGTAGCTCGGTGCGCAATTTTATCGGTGTGAAATAGTTGCTCTCGGCGACATCCCCCGCCCACAACTGTAACTGGCCAAATGGAAATGCTTGTCAACTCTTGAGACCAGCAGTATACGAAAAGAATGATGATGATCTGTCTGTACGGGAGACGGGAGGATGTCCTGCCGACATACATGGTGAATGTCGTCGTCGTCGTCGGCATCTCCCCCATCTGTCCTGACGCTCAGTCAGCGATAGCACCATGATGACATGATTATGAGAACAGTGTCTAGTAGAATGTCAGATGTCATGATGCTGCTGCAGAAAAGGCAACGCTACTCTGGCTTGTCGTGGACAGCTGCTGCCTGCTGCTGCTGCTGCTGCCAGTTCCAGAAAACTCATGATGACACACACACACACACACACACACACACACACACACACACACACACACACACACACACACACACACACACACAGAAACGGTTGCCAAAGAAACACTGTGGGGAGAATTGAAACGCACTGACACGAACTGTACCCGAACACAGAGGAGATCACCGTCAGTGCTAAATATAGCTGGTGACCCTAAATATAGCTGGTGACGTTTGTTTGGGGTGAATTAAGGCAGAAGTACCGAAAATCAATATATACAAGATTGCTGTACCAGAATAGAGCAATATCATAAGGCTGAAAGAGATTATGAAATGTTCACAGAAATGAAGTTATTGACAAGAAATGTTCAACCTCAATTGAATGTTATCTGTTACCTTAACATAATCTAGACAAATTCTAGAAAGATGGCAGGAGTACTGCAGTGGAATGTATGATATGAGTGACAGTGAGGATGTGAATGAGATACATGAGCCAATGACAGCAGAGACAGAACCTGAACCCTCATTAGATGAAATTGCTTGGGCTATAAAGAACCTGAAGAATGGTAAATCACCTGGATGTGATGAGATACCAGCTGAACTAATTAAAGCGGGAGGAGAAGAAAGCATACGCATATATCATTCATTATGTACAAAGATTTGGAAATATGGTATATGGCCAAAAGATTGGAAGAGAACTATCTTCATGCCATTACCAAAAAAGGGCAACCTGAAATTATGCACCAACTATAGAACTGTTGCCCTGATCAGTTATGCAAGTAAAATTCTACTAAAAGTCATAATGCGAAGACTTCGTAAGAAAATGGAAGAAGAGATTAACGTGGTTCAAGCTGGATTTAGACAAGGAAGAGGAATAAGAGATCACATATTCAACATGCGTTTAATAATAGAGAAGTGCAGAGAATTTAATGTAAACCTATTCTCATGTTTTGTGGATTATTCAAAGGCATTTGACTGTGTACAACATCAGAAACTTTGGGAAATCATGAGGAATATGGGCTTTCCATCACATGTAGTGCAACTCAAAAAAATGCTCTATCTAGACCAACAAGCAGCAGTTAGAATAGATGGCGAGACATCAGATTGGTTTGACATCAAGCAATGAGTTATTTGTTTAAGCTGTACGCCGAAAATATAATGAGAAATGTAAGAGATGATATAAACAGGGAGCTATATGATGCCCTAAATATCGGCGGTCATGACATACCAGAGATTCGATATGCTGATGATACAGTATTACCATCTACAACACAGTGTCAGAAGTCGGGGTGCCCCACCGGCTAGATGAAAGTATTATTCACTGGCGAGCAACCCCAAATAGTCAGAAACTGACTAGGGACAAAATCTATATGGCTGAACTATAGATTAGGCCCATGAATATCAAACGTACAGCTCTAAGTGGCTCGTTACAAAATGAAATGAACTGTGCTGAATATTCGCCAAGGCATGGGAAAGAGAAGGTTAGCTAAGATAGATTTTTAAGTCTAAATATAAGAGTATTGACAACTATCTCAGTACAGGTTTTTCTGCCTGACTGCTCCCTTCCTTGGTGTCTAAGTGAACCCCCACCAATGTACACACACAACACGTATGCACAATTGGAATTACAAATATAACGATAGAACTATGAGATATATTACTACAACATTTATTTACTAATCATATCCGATTTCAAGATGATGATGATGAAATCATATAACATGATAGTGATGACAAACATTACATAACTTGTTACTTGAACTATCTGGATCTGTGGTCCAGATCCCCACTCTCCAGTAGACACAAAAAACAGCTTGCTGGTATTCTGACGCCTGCCAGTCCTGGCTCTACCTAGTCATCACTCGTTCTTGAGATCTATAACATAGGTGCTCCTTGTGAGAGCTTGAAAGACAGTCAAGAATGTGTTATATCTAGTTCTACATCAGCACAATCCTAAGTAATACTAACACATACATATACAATGACCAGTCTGGCCAAGTTTATCTTCCAGCTCTACTGCGTTCACCATCCTCCTTCTCCCTCCTACTGTCTTAGTCGGGGACGGGCTTTTCAATTGTCTCACACGCCTGTAATGATTACATTTCTGCCGCCCAATGTCCATGTCGCTAATACAGAAATTCTGTGTCGTACAGCCGCTCCGTCCAGTGTTGGTTTAGCAGCTCACAGGGTCGGTAATGGTATTATAATAATGCCTGATCATCCGAGCTTACAAGCCGTGACCAGTATCTGTGCCAGACCTCCGTGAATTACCGTCCACCATACGATGAAAAAGGTTTAGCACCATATAACCCATAACAATTGTGGGTAATGTCTGTACCATTACACCTCCGTTTCCAACACAATCGATGGACAGTGTGCCCATGCGCACACAATAGCACAACACCAATTTATTCTTAGTGAGTTACCATATAACAAATCACATCAAATAAACCTGAGGTATGCGAATACAAAAATGGCATATAAGGCTATTCTTACCTACCTTGTATAATGCAAAAAAGTAAGTAATATCCTTATCTACAACAAACTGGGAAACATAGTTTCCATATACGTTACAGAACATATACACAAATTATGCATATGACAATTCAACTATATCAACCTCCGATATACATACATTATATTACTTCAAGGTAGACATATGATACTCAACATAATAGCATAAGGCATTATTAATGAGTAATAATATTGTATACCTACAAAATGAGATATGCAACAAGTCTAATTGAAGTGACCACACAGACCAGCCATATTGCTGATCTGTCCGGTTTAGTCACCACTTAGTTACTGCTGTGGTAAGAATTAAAGAAATAGTCAGTTGACTATATTCTGTACAACAAATGCACACACCAACAGGCAACTAGAATAGTGTACAAAGAAATGACAAGCCTCTAACAAGACACCTAAAAGTATACTTAGACAATGATATTTATTGAAATAACCTATGTCAGATATAGACTGAAACTCAGTACATACATCTACAAGACTTAGATAGTTACTCAGAAATAACTTTCCTATTGAAATCTAGCAACATCAGAATCATACATATGACTACAAAACGAGCTGGGTGCCTACCTGTTCAGAGATTTTTCATTTCTAACATGACCAGAGCTAACAGCCTATTTAACTAGCATCCCAAAGCAATTAACATTCCTTCAGTACTGTTCTAATTGCTTTATCAGATCTGTTTCACACATTCCTACAGGGCAGACCCATTATCTCCCAACATGTCAGTCATAAATCTTTCTGCATGCACACTAGCCCTCACACCTGTGAGTCTGACAATTATTAGCCCCCTGAGTCTTATCAGTGATTTCACACCTTGCACCTCTAGTCTGTTTCAGATGGAGGTCAGCCATCGCGGTTGGGCGATTTCCTAGCTGTGCTTATCAGGTGTCATGTCATAGGAACAATTAGGTTATCATGGCCAGCTGCCAGTTTACAACTCTGTTGGTAAACCTGGGGTGCTTGTGTCATGCCTGGTCGGTTTTAATTACACAGTCCATGGAGTCTGCCTCCAGTGGGTATAATTATCAGTTTTATATGTAACACCTTGAAGCTGGACTGGCTGGGTAGCTTGACTGGTGTCAAATTACACTTCTCAGATAGAAAGCCATTCCTGATGGTTTGTTTACTTGCAGGCTTTGCAAGCTTATGTCAAGACTGTATAGCCTTGAATATAGAGAAAACCGTTCTTCTGTTGATTTTCTGTAACTCTACGTGGCCCATCAAAAGTGAACCGAAAATTGTTCTGGGAAGTAAAGGCTGCATTTCGTGACACACAGAATGGCATAGAAAACCTAATAGCCTCAACCAAATTGAATAGTGAAAATCAAATCTTATATCTTAACATAGCAAAAACAAAGATAATGCATACAGATAAAATTACTATGGAGAAAGAAATATACATTAACGGGGGAAAATTGGAGGTGGTGGAACATTTTTAATATCTTGGGTCATTGATTACCAATAACGGTGACACAATGAAAGAAATTAAACGGCGACTATCCATTGCTCTTCAAAGACTAAAACAGATGAATAAATAATGGAGTGGGACAGACAGAACTACAATAATTAGATTTTTAAGAGCATGCATCTTTCCCATTGCAACATACGCCTGTGAGACCTGGACACTTACTAAACAAGCTGAACAGCGCATAAACGCCTTTGAATATAAATGTTATAGACGAGTTCTAAGAATATCTTGGGTAAAGAAAAGAACAAATGCATCCATACTTCAAGAGTTGAATATTGAGGAGGGTTGGCTATTAAAGACGATAAAACAAAGAAAATTGAAGTATTTTGGTCACTTGAAACGTCACGAAAGTTTGGAGAGAACAATAATGGAAGGGTATATGCCTGGGAAGAGAGGAAGAGGAAGGCCAAAGAGAAGATGGGTGCAGGATGTGGCGGATGATCTCCAGATGGGTGTAGCCTATCAGACGCGGGACATCTTGCTTGTGATCGAGAAGTTTTCCGGAAGGTTGTTATGGAGCGAGGTTCTGCAAAGGACATGCTACTGAATGAATGAATGAATACGCACTAACAACAAGCAATTGTGATGAAGAAATGCAATACTTTTACGATGAAGTACAAAATGCGATGTCTCAAATTAAATCATAAGAAATAAAAACAATACTAGTGGGTTTTAATGCAAAAGGGAAAGGGGGAAAAAATGGAGTATGTAGTGGGGCATTATGGTTTAGGTACAACAAATGAAAGAGGAGAGAAACTAATGGAATGGACAAATATCAACGATATGGTAATTGGAAACACCTGGTTTAAACATCATAAAAGACGACTTTACACATGGAAAAGCCCCGATAAGACAATACTCAACCAAACTAACTACATATTTATTAATAAAAGGTTTAAGAATTCGTTAATTAATGTAAAGATGCCGGGTGCTGACTGTAATAGTAATAGTGAACATGTACCACTATGTGGGCTAATAAAAGTAAGACTGAAGAGTGGAAACAAGTGATTAAGAACATGAGACGTAATAAAGAGGTTTTGAAGGTAGATAAATAAATTCAAGAACAATACAGTGTAATTGTGAAAAATAGGTACAATCCCAAAGCTAGTGTAAGGGAGTGTCATTAATACAACACCAGCTACTACGTTTAATAGAGATATTAATGTACAAACCTGAATAGAACGAGGAAGAGAAAGACAAGGAGTCAATGCAACTAGAATATTTAAACACACAAGCCACACACAATATGTTGCACGATTTGTTGCCTGGTATATTTCGCTGCATTTCGTCAGGTGCATACTGCAGAATTATCTATAATTGAAGTGAATAAATAAACTATACTGTGGCTGAAATAATTTAAAACACATAGTCACAGGTATACTTCGAATGTGGAGAATTAGTTATACCCACGATAATCATGGGAAAATAATGCTCCACGCTAACGCTGAAACTACCACCATTAGAAGTTTAAAACTGTTGTTATGCAGACAGAATGACTCAGTAGTGAATCTGCTATTACCGTGAAGTTAACAAAAGCTCCATGTTTAAACAGTGCCAGAAACTCTGTATCTTAGGTATTTCATTCAGAAGACAATTCACCTATTCACTTCATATGCCATGTGACTCAGTATGCACATGAACAGATGGAGCCTCACATGCCAGGAGACACATTATGCGAGCTGTTGTTAATGGTTTCTTTGTTTAATCGCTAGCGTAATACATTGTTTTGAACTGTCTATTTTTGGAAGGTGCGCAATATCCTGTAAGCGTTTCTTTTATATATGTTCTGTGTTTACGATTTCGTTTAGTTATGTTATGTTTACTTTCGATGCGTTTGTCCTGTTTCTGAAGATCACTAAGAATTGTCATTATAATAGCTATTTCCGATTCGTCTCCCAACTGTGATTTCTGTTCACCGTGTTGAGGTCGATTCATGTACATTGTGCTTGTGGTCTGTCTGTCTGTCTGTCTGCCTGCCTGCCTGCCTGCCTGCCTGCCTGCCTGCCTGTCTGTCTGTCTGTCTGTCTGTCTGCCTGCCTGTCTGTCTGTCTGTCTGTCTGTCTGTCTGTCTGTCTGTCTGTCTGTCTGTCTGTCTGTCAGAAGCCGCGCATGGCTGACTGTTTTCATGTTATATTTTGTTGTGACTGCAGATGCAGAATAAAATAATAAGAAAATGTAAATACAGGCGTGATTAGCGCTAAGGGACAGGCTTCAATTTAAAAAAAAAAAAAATCAAAGATAGGGAGCATTTGTTGGATGTCTCCCCCTCCCCCTCCCAGGACACGCTGGTGTGGTGAGAAACGAGCAGGTGGACAGATTGGCTGGGTCTGCATTGTTGGGTGACGTATTGGTGCATGATAAGGCAGATATGGTCGGGGCCCTTTGGACCTCTCTAAATAGCGATTAGACACAAATTCACCAGAATAGGCTAGAGAGAATGGACAACCAGAGAATCTGGCCGACAATCAGTACATCGAGGAAGTCAGACGGACATCTAATCAGACTGCAGCTAGTACCATTAATTTAGGACTCTTAGCTTGCTGCTGAAGATGAGGACGGGGCACGTATTGGAATGTCTGTGTCTCGAGTACTGTGGTATAGGTTTTTGACTCAACGCAACTAGCTAAAATAGGCACTTTCAATGTTTCATTAATGTGATACTTTCTGAATTTACTTTCCTAAGCAATAAAAAAACGTAGTGAACCCCCAGTTCCTGTACAGGCCAGCGCTTCTGTTATACACGAACCGGAGTCCTTCGGTCTGCAGGTCTGTATTCTTGCTGTGTCTGTTGTCTCAACACTGTAAAGTTACAATTTGAGAGCACAAGCATCTTTCCGGTGGCAACATATGAATATGCGTAAGGTTCATTTCGCAATCACGAAACAATAACATCGTGGAACTTGAACATGTCACAGATGTCGTTCTTAGAATATCGTCGACCAAGACGAAAAATACAGAAATGTTACAAGATGTGAATGTGGAAGAAAACTGGCTAGCTAAGAGCACCATGTTCCGGAAATTGGCATGGGTTAAACCTCTCCGTGGTTGCTAGAGAACGCTGGGGGGAGGGGCGTGGTTCCTGTAAGAAGTGGCTGGAGTCGACCGGCACGAATATGGGCACGGGACGTGGCAAAAATGTGGGCATGAAAGGGCATGAAGGGGCATGGAGGGACATGGAGGAACATGAATTGCATGCATGGACGTGACGGGGCAGGAAGGGACATGAAGGGGCATGAAGGGGCGTGGAGGGACATGAACGGGCGTGGAGGGGCATGGATGGGTATGAAGGGACATGAAGGGGCATGGAGGGGCATGAAGGGGCGTGGAGGGACATGGATGGGTATGAAGGGACATGAAGGGGCATGGAGGGGCATGAAGGGGCGTGAAGGGACATGGAGGGGCATGAAGGGGCGTGGAGGGACATGAAGGGGCGTGGAGGGGCATGGATGGGTATGAAGGGACATAAAGGGGCATGGAGAGGCATGAAGGGACATGAAGGGGCGTGGAGGGACATGAAGGGGCGTGGAGGGGCATGGAGGCAAATGAAGGGGGATGACGGGATATGAAGGGGAATGGGGGGGGCATGGAGGGACATGGGGGAACATGAAGCAGGAGGAAGGGCAGCGGGCTGAAAAATCTGCGGCTGGCCGTGATGACAGCGACGCTCTAAAAACGTCCAGTAACAAGAGGATGATTTGATATGGAGTTAGCTGTACATGTATATGAGGTTATATGTGCATGTATATGCGAGTTTGTGTATATGTATATGAAGTAATGTGTATGTACTCGTCCATAGTAGGGTACAATGCGCTCCAGCTCCACCATCCTGGTTGGGTGCAAAGGCTTGCCTAAAACCCCGTTGCAAGACTTGTCCATATGATCTACACACCCCAGTGGTACCGTTCCTTAACAGAAGTTGTTACATTTTCCTGCACGAGTCGCAACACCAATTATGCCACCATTTCTTCTTCTTCTTCTTCTTCTTCTTCTTCTTCTTCTTCTTCTTCTTCTTCTTCTTCTTCTTCTTCTTCTTCTTCTTCTTCTTCTTCTTCTTCTTCTTCTGCGTTCATCCGGATTTTTCTTTTTCGGATGTCACTGCGTTGTGCCTGTTTACAGCAGAGCTGAGTTCTTGCGTCGTTAGGCCGACACATCCGACTTCTGCGGGCATTTGTTGACCGGGTTAACCTTCCCGGGGGTTTCTTAGGACGTTTGAATCTCACTGTTGTGGTGTTATCCCCACATCCTAGTTGGCCCATATAGAACAGCCAAAGACATCCTGGTCAACCCTCAAGGGAAGGCAGGGGCAGACCATGGGCATTCCCCGCCATCCAAGGAGGCTTCCATACTTGCAGAGCCATCACACAGCGCTCTGGTACTGGGCTCACCCAAGGAATCGTCACGTCCTGCACATGGCTGCTTAGCCTCACTTGCGTATATTTGGCCTTCCGTTCACCATAGGCTGTTCCTCCGGAAACCGAATGTAGTCTGCAGATGATATCCACACAGTGAGCTTTCAATTAAGACTTTTCACATAATGGATTTGCTATCCAAGCAATATTCCATTTCGTGCCACTAGGACACTTTTCCCACCATTTACGAAGCCCACACAGTGAGCTTTTGATTCGGACTTTCCACGTAATGGATGTTCTTTCCAAGCAATATTCCATGTCATGCCCCTGGGACGCTTTTGTAACCGACATACCTGTGGTATGAAGTGTGGCAGTCTAAATACATCTTCATGCACCTTTAGATGTCATCTTGAATGTAGTTAAAGTAAGCTGTAGTCAACTTGAGCTTGTTGATATCTCCATAGAGCTTGTCCTCAAATGAAGCAGGCGTGGGCCTGTGACGAAACGGCTACAGATCGGCATATCTCTGCATAATAGCCCTTTGAAGGGAGTGCGAGGCGTTGGTCTCCCTTGAAATTAATATCAATTAATAGGGGATTTCCCTAGAAACGTAGTGCGGGCGGAGCTATTCTAGTTATTTATAGAACAATCTAGAATGTTCCCTCAAGTGCGTACGTGGGAAATAGCTCTAAGTTCACGAGTGCTTCAGGCAGCACGGGTTGGTGGAACTTATCGTGACTCTGGTTTTCTTCATGAATCATGAAAGTCACGCGGCCCGTGTAGGCGAGTGGCAGGCGCACTGACATTGTCGTGGTCAGTCGCCCACCAAATCTCAGCGTGAACAGATCGCAGCCAACAGGCTGATGTAATTTTGATGTCACTATTCGCGGCCAGTGCGGGCATCTGCAGTCAAGGTTGTGATTCTTCAATCACAGGTTAGTTGAATACTTATTCTATTATTTAATTGTTGTCGTGATGCCGTGCTGAGTTCCCGGAATGAATTAATTGCCGTCGCAAAATTGAGTTATCCGTTACAGTTGGCGGTTGCATATTTAAGTAGGCTTTATCGATCAGCGATGTAATGTGTTACCGGACGGAACCAGCCGTATTCCACAGCGAGTGGTGTGTAAATAAAATAGGCCGAACGATGTGCGTTACAGTGTGTAGCAGTTACTGGTTTGGTTTATTAATTACGCAGGCAAGGCAACAGTTTGTCAGTCATTACATCAACATGCATGACGCGGTAAATGATAAGGTAGAGCTTATTATTAAAGATGTTGAATGTGCTTCGTGACATTAGAATTGTAACTTAATTGTTCTATCAGTGGTGGTGATTTTTCGAGGAATCAAGGTGAGATCAGCAGTGGTGTATTTGCTGTGTGCAGATAGCCGTGTTATTCCGCGTAAGCCGAATGGTGTTGCATCGGTAGGATAACAGTTGATAAGAAGTATTCATGATACTATAGTTACTGCTTGTTGTCATGTCCGTCCGCTATGATGACCGTGCAGGTTCCATCATACGTTTGTCTAGGTAGCTGACTGGGAGGTAGGCCGGTACCCCCAACCCGATAGGTAATAGGTCCGACCCAATGCGATCGTGCAGATCCGAAGAGTGAACATACCCGATCGAGGGTGAAGCGGCACTCCGTAATTCGAGGCCGTGGTGTCTAGATAGATCGAGGTTTGAACCTAACCGTTTCTGTCTCGAATATTCTACTCTTCTGGAACCCTGATTCGGTTCATGGAGTACTGGGAGTACTGCCGTGAAGTAGTAGTATATGAGAAGAATAATCCCCCCCCCCCCAAAAGGTGGAGTCAAAGTTTGGTAGTGGAGTCTGGAGGTTTGCTACATTGGATGACGTGACTTAAGTCGTCACGGGACAAGGTACACGGGACCTACAGTAGCTGTGGGAAAGTGTAATGGTGGATGGCCACCATAGCTGTGCTCGACCGGCACAGGTATGACTGTCCTGAAAGATAGTCAGTGAATACAAGGGCAACTCAGGATCTGGGGCAGGGATCCCAGACCTGACACTATGGCTGTGATATGAGTTTGTTATTTAAGTGTAACAAGTCATGAGTTCTCCTTGGTTAATGCTATAGTAATGAATTATCAGGAGTATAATTCATTATGGGCATATAGTTATTAATGTGTGTAATTGATCAGTCCATGGGTTAAGGGATTGATGAATTGATGAGTCTGTCAGGAAGGAGATGTCCGGCTGGACACCTACTCGATACAGTAATCCCTACACTGAAAGGAAAGTAAGTGTATATGTTGATTGATGATGGAAGATGAAACCGGATTGGACTGGCACCAGGCGAAGGATGCTTGACAGAGTCATACAGTCGACTCTGGTGCTAGGGGTTATTGGTAGCCCAGAAGTGTTACTTGACTGAACAGGTGTGCTATTGCTGTTTCTACTATCATTATGCCTATATATTATAGTGACTAAGTAGATCTATGATGTGATGATTTCATACTCATGTTGGTAGACATGAATGTCTGAGAGGCAGGTGACGGGGTGGAGATGCTAGTAGTCTTTGTTGTAGTTGAGTACTCACACCAACCTCTCCGTGTTTCAGGATCTGTTATTACTATACAGAAGAAGATTCAAGAGCTTCACCATGAGCTCTATGGGCCCACTCATTCCAGTGCCTATCCAGAAGTTGATTGAGGCCATACTGGGAGTGGTCGTCTGATTCTGCGAGATCAATGTTGAAAGGAGCTGAGTGCTGAATAAGTCGGTAGGTCTAGGTTAGGACCTCCGTCAAGAGTCCGACGAGTGTCATCCGATCCTGAGAGGGTCCAACACTGAAACGTCTGGTGATTATAGCCAGTGAAGCACTGGTGACATTCAACCTCAGGGTAAACCTTGGTGATTGCAAGTTAGTGAACTTCCAGTTGAGCGGAGTGATCATTGATACCGGTCACCATGGCCTGTGTAATATGCTTCTGACCCGGCTGGGTTGTCAGGGGACACCGTGTATAATATATGCTTAAATAGTGTTTCTACATTGGTTAACTTTATGAAGCCAACATGGGGTCCAGTGACCTAGGACATTGATTACAACATTGGTGGGAACACCAGAGTGACATGTTTGTTAAGGTAGGGAGCTACCTCATGCCAACGTGATGAACTGTTGACAATGTTTGTGAAGGTAGGGAGCTACCTCATGCCATCGTGGTGAACTGTTGACAGTGTATGCTAGGTTGTGATTACTACCCATTGATCAGGGTAGTTACATGAGACTGTGTGAAGATCTATTTGACCAGGGACATGAAATCAAGGTGAAGTGTTATAGTCACCTAATAGACTTTACCAGTGACATTGTGTGTTCTTGTGGAGCAACCGCTCATTGTGTAGGTGACATATCAGTGTGTGGGTCACTTATGAGATAGAAGAGTGACCTGGCTCTTGTGTATTTTGAGACGGTGCTACCTGTACTTTTTCTGCAAGTGGGAGACCGCTAATATGCTAGGGTCGGCCCAGACTTCATCAGGAGTGTGACGAGTTAAATAGTACGACAGCAAGGAAGGAGCCTTGTTCATCGGTGCAGTGTCAGTCAGGCAGTGGTACTGCGCTTGATCAGCCCGTGATTGGTTCTCTGTGGGAAGAGGGAACTTTGGAGAGGCAGCAGACCTTGGAGTTCCAGTCCACTGGAGGAGCCTGGGTGAGTCGCTACCACGACTGGACAACCGCACGAGCTATCGTCCGCCTCCATGATGATGACTACTCATCTGCATCTCTGATATTGTACATAGTTCTTCTAGTCTGGCTTTCAGCCATCCTTCTCTGTGTTGTGGTTGACGTAGTTCAGAATTAAATTTTTGTTCTCTTAGCTATGACTTTGTGCAGTGATATGACTGGTGTCTGGTCCGAGCCCCCTTGGGGTTGGGAACCCTAGGTGAGGGAGGGAAGGTTAAGCTGTCCCGGCTTGTGTGGGGCCTGGTAGATGTAGAGTGCTATTGAGGTGGTTGGAGCAAAGGCAGGGGATTGTATCTATCGTGGCAAACCAGACCAAGCCCCGGCGGTCTTGTCACAGGGCCAAAATATCTTTCTCTGTTCTGCATATATTGGGCACTCCTGCAGCAAATGTTTAGCTGTCATTTTACCAGTTCCACAATTACATTCATCGGTATCTCCTATCTTTAGTTTATTGAACAAGTGGTGTTTCAGCCTGTTATATCCTGTGCGGAGTCTGAAGATTGCTACTTGTTCTCTTCGGTCGAGTTTGTAATATGCATCATCCTTCTGGTAGCCTGGATGCTCTGATTCCCATTTGGTTGTATACGTGCTTTTTATAAACCTTTTTGCCTCATTATAGATTATGTCAAACTATGTTTATTGTCAAACTATTGTTTATAGATTATGTTTGAAAACAAACTATTCAACCATGTTTGGGTAGAACAACAGACACCACGAGACTGGGGAAATGCCATAATTATCCCAATTTGGAAAAACAAAGGCAGCAAAAGAGATTGCACACAATACAGAGGCATTTCACTGTTGAGTCATACTGGGAAAATATTTTGCAAAATTCTTGAAAAAAGATTACGAACTACTTTAGAACCCCAGCTAAGCGAAACGCAGCTTGGATTTAGGAAAAACAAAGGATGCACAGACGCCATTTTTGCTCTTAGACAACTTATAGAAAAATCAATTGAATTCAATGAAACACTCTACTTAGCCTTTGTCGACCAAGAAAAGGCATTTGATAGGGTAGATAGAAACAAGCTGTGGGAAATCCTTAAACAATATGGAGTGAGTACACATCTAGCAAACCTATGCAGAAGTTTATACAACAACAGTGAATGCATAGTGAGAGCAACTGGAGAACACTCAGAACCCTTCACCATAAGATCTGGAGTACGACAAGGTTGTGTCCTGTCCCCTCTCTTGTTCATAACATATATAGACAACATATGTAAAGAAACCAGCCAAGCAGAGACAGCAAGAATACCGCATGACGAGAACACAGAAGAAGAACCATCTGCAAATCTAACCATTAGAGAACTCCTGTTTGCGGACGACCAAGCACTAATAGCAAAATCAGAAGCTGAATTACAAGACCACATGAATAGTCTAAACGAAATGTGTAGGGAACATAACATGAAAATTAGCACAAGCAAAACAGAGGTAATGACTATAACTAAAGAAGAACAAACAGCAACAATTCACCTAAACGAACATCCCTTGAAACAAGTAAAGAGCTTCAAGTACCTAGGAAGTATAATATCATCAAATGGCAGATCAGAAGACGAGATCGAAAATAGGTGCAATAAGGCAAATCAACTCATTGGACAAATGGCACCAATACTAAAGAACAAACATGTATCAATAACTACTAAGAAAGCACTTTACAACACAATCTTCCTACCAACTCTCTGCTACCAATGCCAAACCTGGACAATGACAGAAAAAGAGAAAAGAAAAATCACAACAACAGAAATGAGGTTTCTGAGAAGAATACTCAACGTATCAAGAAGAGATAAGATCAGAAATGAAGAAATCAGGACTAAAGTAGGGGTTAAAGCTGCTCTAGATTTTATTAGAAAGCAGCAAGTCAAATGGTTTGGCCATGCAAGTAGGCTACCAGTCAACAGCATGCCACAACAAGCAATGATGTACAGACCAGATGGAAACAGAGGAAGAGGCCGACCACGTAAACGTTGGACTGAGGGAATAACAGAATCCATGGGAATGTCGATATACGAAGCCCATAACCGGGCACTCTCACGAAGTTTATACTTCACCTCGACACCGCAAGGTACAAGAGGAACATGATGAGATGAGATGAGATAGATTATGTCTATGTCAGGCTGTGGTAATCGTCCACCCTCTTTTGCTAGTCTGTCAGCCTCTTCATTTTCAGGTATACTGCAATGTGATGGGATCCACTGTATTACAACTTTTTTGGATTTCTGGCATAGACCATGGAGTGCTGCTCTTAGGTCAGCTAGTTCTATGCTGTTCTTGCTCTTCAATACTGAGACAGCTGATTTTGCATCTGTGAAGATAGCTATTTGCTTCTCTTTATTTTCCTCCATCAAGAGCATTTCTGCTGCAGTTTTCAAAGCCTCTACCTCCACTTTGAAGTTACTTGAAAATTTTCCAGTTGCCACTGACTGTGTTTTTATCACTCCATTTTTTAAATTAAGGAGAAGTCCTCCTCCTCCATTTTTAATTGAATCTTTGGCTGATCCATTTGTATATGCATGGGTCCAATTGCTGCTTGGGTAATGTTCTTTTATGTAGTTGAGGGTTATTTTTCTTCTTTCGGTTTCATTCTGAGTGTTCTTTTTCTCAATACCAGGAATGTTTTCTATCATCTCAGGCAGTTGCTGCTGTCTCCAAGCTGGGAAGTTGTGTGCATTGTAAATGGGCTTGACTGTTGATATGTTAAGTATGGGATCTGCCCTAATCTTTCGTTTTGCAGTTTCTACAAAGTTGCTACGCTTCAGTCTTCCTTTTCCAAAACCATTAAACCTGTTATACATAGGGTGGTCTGTCAATCTTCTAAATTTTTCTGCTTGTTGCAGGGCTCTGCTATCTCTTCTGTCCTGCATTGGTTGTAAACAAGTGATCTTTTCTAGTTCATTAATAGGCGTTGTCTTCAGGCTTCCAGTTATGATTCGCATTCCTTGGTTTTGGACTCTACTTATTTTGTTAAAGTTTGACTTAGCTGCTGTTGCCCAAGCTGCAATGTCATATTCCAGTACTGGCCTCACCCGTCCAGTATATAACTTCTTGAGAACTTTCTCATCTGCTCCCCACGTTGTACCAGCAAGCTTTTTCATGATTGCCATTCTCTGCCTTGCTCTTGTTCGATTTCTCTCAACCTGTGTCTTCCATGTCAGGCGAAGATCAAAGGTGACTCCGAGATAGTTTGGATTTTCTTCATGGCGCAATATTTTTCCATTCAATACCAGCTTAGGTTGCTGAGTTTTATTTGAGAGGGAGAACACTGTGCATGTTGTTTTCTCCTCACTTATCTTCACTAGCGATGATTTTGACCAGTCCTCTAGCGCTAATAAGGCTTGCTGTATTCTGCTGTTAGCTGTACTAATATATTCTTCAGATGTCCATATGGCTAGGTCATCTGCAAAGGAGGATGTGTGTACTCTGGATGGACAATTTTCTGTGATGTCATTAATATATGCTAGGAATAATGTTGGTGAAAGAACTCCTCCTTGGGGGACACCTTGCTCCAACAGCATCATTTTGCTTGTTTGTCCTTGTACTTTTGTCCTGGCAGTTCTGTTCTCAAGGTAGTGGCTGATCCATTTATACATTTTTCCACAAACATGCATTTTTTGCAGTTTTACTTTCAGTCTTTCCTTCCATACTTTATCAAATGCTTTTTCTAAATCTATCCAGACTGCTAGTGTGTGCTTTTTCTCTTGGAAGGCATCCTCTATTTCCTGAGCTATATAGGTTATTTGATCTTCAGTGGATCTGTACTTTCTTAATCCTGCTTGGTGTGGTGTTAAGAGTTGGTTTTCTTCCAGATGCCATGTTAGCCTGCCATTGATAATGCGTTCCATTAATTTTCCTACACAGCTAAGTAGATTGATAGGTCGATAGCCATTTGGTTCTTCCAGGTCTTTTCCTTTCTTTGGGACTGGTATTAGTATAGCTTCCTTCCATGCCTGTGGGACTATTCCTCTCTTCCAGCTGTTATTTAGGACTGCTAGTAGTTTCTTCTTTGCCTTGGTGCCTAGTCCTATTAGCATTTCATTTGTGATTCCATCCTTTCCTGGTGATTTCTTCTTTTTTAGGGTATTCATTGCCTGTTCCATTTCTTCCATTGTTAGATTTGCCTTCATATATTCTGCTGCTGTCTCTGTATTTCTATGATGTATCTGTTTGTCTTTGATTGCTTTCTTCTGTTCGGTTGTAATATCAATGTGGTTTGCATTTGCATAGTGTTCCATTAGTGCATTTGCAGCCTTTTTTCCTGTAAGCAAGGCATTTCCTTGTTTAATTGTTATTTGTTTGTTTCTACGGTCCTTCATTGTTCATGGCTTTCACTAGTTTCCATAGTTTGTTTCCATCCCTGTCAAAATTCAGGTTTTCTGTTTTTTCCCTCCAACAATCTCTTGTTGTTTGATTTACTGTTCTTTTATATTTTGCTGAGATGGCTTTGAGAGAGATGTTCGCTTCAATTGTTTGTTCTCTCTCTGCTGTCTTCCTGGCATCTTCAACTTTGTCCTCCAAACTTTGTAGTTCTTCAGTCCAGTATGGTTTGTAATTTTTCCTCGCTCCTCTTGGAATGGACTCAGTGGCTGCCTGTATTACCGCTCTGTTTAGACTTTCCACCATTTGCTTTATGTTGCCATATCGTGTATTTATGTTTTCACAATATTTGTCTGTTAGTATGGCAAATCTGTCCCAATCTGCTCGTTTGTAATTCCAGCGGGGCAAGGGCTTTTGCTCCTGTGGAACATACTCCATATTCATTACAAGCTTGATTGGTCTGTGGTCACTATACCTGCTAATTGGTCCAGCACATGGCGATCGATTTTGTGGAGGATGTCTCCTGTGCAGAAAGCTAAGTCTGGAGTAGAAGTGGTAAGCCATCTTCTGGAGTAGAAGCTCGGTGTGTCATCCGCTTTGTTGAGTAGCTGGAGATTTGAGTCTATTTCCCAGTCCTCCAATTCATCTCCTCTTTTGTCAGTATCTGGGTATCCCCATCTTTCTGAACGGCTATTAAAGTCTCCGACAATAATGCAGTTTGTGTCAGTTATTTTCATGTTTGAGAGTGTAAGGTCCTTATCTGCTGGGCTATACAGATTGTAGATTCTTATTTTCACGTCCTTTATCATTATATCAACACCTATAATTTCCGTTTGGTTGTCAGAGATCACAGATACTTCGCTGCAAGGTATTGTATTTCGTGTAAGTATTAGAACTCCTCCTTTGTGTCCTTCGCGGTCGAAACGTGTGGCCTGATATCCTCTGATGAGAATTTGTGATTGGCGTTGAGGTGTGTCTCTTGAATGCATGCCACATCTATTCTATCTTTATGAAGACGCTGTGTTAGGGAGTCTTTCTTCTTGTAAACTCCTTCGGCATTCCACTGTAGTATGTTGAGTGTCAGGGGTATTTGGTCAATAGCTCTTAACCTACTCCTCTGTGCCTTGACTCCACAGCACAGGGGAAGGTGACCACCAGTAGTCATGGGTGGACCCCCTCGAGGCAGGGGGCCCGGCACTATCGCCGCCTGATGGGACTTCACGGGATTAGCACCATAACGATTAATTTTGATTTGTGACATCATGAATTAAGTTACGTTGCACTGCTTTGTCAAGCCTGTGGCTCAGTACATCCGATTTCGACAAGCATTTATTTGGGATGCTTTCCCTAGCCTTTGACTGTTCCTGCTGTTTGATCATCATTTCGAGATGTGCAGGATATGAGGGATTTTTATCACACATCGAAAATTCTTTGTGATGTAAATGGCAGTACATACATTGGGGTGGCTTTTTGTATGGTTTATCTTTCTGCTGGTAAGATTTCTGGTTGAAAGGATCTATTTGGTTGGTTCTTAGCAAACGCTGTAATTTCAGAATCATGTATAGATGACTTAAATATATCTCGGTTCGAAGAGAAATATGCCGAACCACGTTTCTCTAACTACTCTAGAGATTCAATGCCTGCTTGTTGAAGGAACTTAGCAAAGGGATTAGGAACTGTGGATATCACTTTATCCATAACCATTAAGTCCTGTAACTTGTCAAAACTCTTTCCTACCTTTGCCGCCTTAAGCCACTTACTGAATACACTTTGCACATTAGATTCTATTTGTTTTTGCTTCATCTCTAACTCTTTCTGTTTTGTTGTTTCCTCTAACTCTCTCATATCTTTCTGATGCTGTCTTTCACGTGCTCGTTCATCTCTCTCTATTGCAGCTTTTCTTTCTGTTTCTTCTTTGTATTTCTGTTCTGCCCATTTCTCTAATTTCTCGCCGCTATGGCCTAGTTCTTTGCCAGCTTGGATACACTCACTTAATGTTGACATTGTAGGGCTTTATGTTCTTACACAATTGGTATATAATTAATTTTACAATTAATACGTGTTACAAATTCACACTCACTCACTGAAAAGTAAGATGCGTGGTTAACTGTGATTATCAAAATAATGAAAAATATACTCATCTAATCAGATGAAAATACGGCCCTTGAGGATCAAATCGGATCTTCGGGATGTTGCACCGCTGTCTTTCACACACAAAATAGATCGGCTTGCTCGTACGACTGATGTCTCTGTTTCGTAGAGCAGCAACAATTAGTATATTTCATGTGTTACAAAATACATGGTTGTGATCAATTTAAATATTACAGTTCTTACGATCGGCAAATTACAAATGTGATGTGAATAATATGAATGATATTAATGATATGAATGGTATGATTGTATGAATGAATCGTCAAATGAATCGTGAGATGAATCGTTAAATGAATCGTCAATTGTCGTATTGTCTTCACTTTCTACTGTCTCTGACTGAGCTATACTGTATGATCTTAGTCAAAACTCTAATTTACTTCCCTTGTACTAATCAATTTGACTTTGTACAAGTTCGTGGGTAAATTCAATGAATGTTGACATAATGAATGTAACTCCACACATATTCAAAATTAATCGTTAAACTGTTGATTTGGATACATATTTCAAGTTTACACACAATCACCGTTTAAGTTTTCAAAATTTACGTCAAATGAAATATCAAATTAAATTTTGGTATAATTTCACATATTTTATGTGGGAAGATGATCTTGTAAAGTGCTTGAAGGTGGTTCAAGCCCCACCTTCTGACACCAAATCGGATCCTGCCTGTCAACAACTCACTTTTGACAGGCACACAAGGATTCCCTTCTTTTGTACCTCACGAAAGGATAACTCGTACGTCGTACAAAAGGATACAAATATAATACAAGTTTATTCTGAGCTAGATGTACATTAGCTCTGCGAGCGGATAACCATATAGGTAATACATATCATGGTATATCGTGATGATGTTATGTGAAAGATGAAATCGATGGTAATATCGAGAGAATTTAAGTCTAAGTCATAACTATTGCTATTGTCCTTTTAAGCAACAAAGTATTCACAGCGAATACTTCAGTCCGTCTTTTAAGCTGTCGGGTCCCGGTCTGACGAGCTACGTGGCGTGTCCAGCGACGGGCAGTCGACCCTACGTGCATTAGCTGGTTTGCGTGCTCGGAGTTCCAGGACGCAGTTAGTGACTGGTCACCCGGTTAGAATTCCCAGTGTTTCCTGGGCACTTCTCGTGATGCGGGTTTCCCCACTCTATTCTGGGTAACTCCAGCTCACGTCTTACAGTGTCCCCTTTTAGGACACGAGTGTGTCCCGTTGGAGAACTATTTATAGTTCTCACTCGTGCTACTGTCCCTTCTGTACCTATCTTCTAGATAGCTATGTTCTTTCTATCTTGTCTAGGTCTATTTCCATGGTTCTAGTTCTATCTTCTCTATTAGCTTACTTGTAGCTCTTTGACAACCTACAAGGCAGCAGGTTTTACGTTGCACTGCTTTGTCAAGTCTGTGGCTCAGTACATCCTATTTCGACAAGCATGTATTCGGGGTGCTTTCCCTAGCCTTTGACTGTCCCCAGTCTACCTACAAGGCAGCAGGTTTGTGTGTCTCTTCGTCTGGTCCCTCTCCCTTGACCTGTCCGACATGGGTGGCCCTACCAGTAGCTGTGCTACCGTCGGCATAGCTCTTGGGGTCATTGGGACGCACAAGCCCCTCTACCTCGTCACGGTGGACACACAGCAGAGGGGATGCCACCATTTGAAAACGTGATATTAAATATATTGGTGAAATTCGCATCCGTTTAGCAGACAGATTCCGCCAACACCTGCAGGATATCCGTAATAACACACTTAAGTTTGTCTCTGCTCACTTTAATAGCACAGATCACCAAGGAGTTTCCGATGTTCAGGTCACTGCCATTTGATCAGGCTCGTCTGATGAAACACATCTCAAAATACAGAACACCGCCTCATCTTCCTGACGCGTTGCATATTACCACAAGGCCTTAACACTCCGCACAGTTTCATTTAACTAGTGGCTTTATTTCCTCCTTTATTTTGCTTCATCAACCTTCCAGTTGTCACCCCCTCCCTGGTCCTAATTTATTTTTTG
>JACEFZ010006704.1:32500-42716 GCA_014155875.1 Cepaea nemoralis | reverse complement strand
TCACACAACCCTACTCAATGACTTTCAAGGGCACGGCCCCTTTTTGGATTTTGGGTAAAAAATTTTTTGAATTTAGTGATAATTGAAGACGCCTGGGTTTGGCTTAAATAATATCTTCACATTTAAAATTTTAATTACTCAACCTATTAAATCGTTATTTTACCTTAATCTATGATTTGCGCACTTCTACGGCATGTTCACATTCGCTTCAACTCGGAAAAAAATTTACAAGTTGCATTTGGTTAAAACCCGGACAAAAGCCCCACGTTCGCACTTGTCAGAGTCTTGCGTAGAGAAAATAAGTAGCCTTTTCTGGCAAGTGTGAAGCAATATAAACAAACCCTTCTCGTTACCGGGAGTTTCTTTCGGATGATTGCGTTTGCCTGTTTACAGCAAGTTTCGCTTGCGCCGTTAGGCCGCACACCGACTTCTGGGGCTTTGTCCCGGGGTTAAACCCTTTCCCCATATAAAACTATAAAATCAAGAAGTAAATTCCGAAAGTATTATTCACACGCTTTTTACGCGGGGCATTTATTATCGCAAAACTCGCGCACTAAACCCTAGCAACATTACAGCATAACAATATCACTACAAACTAAAAAACTGCAAGCAATAAACATTCACTTACAAGTCACCTTTTCACGTTCGAACCAGTCTCCCCTGTCGTAAGGCTAGCTCTCAATGCGTTAAAACACCCCTCGCATACCCATGCGACCTGTTCAGTAAACAACCAAAGCCCGTCTGCCATTCTGGCGCCTACACGCTACACTCTCACTCGCGGGTGTCCCCTGCAAGGTTCACGGGGTGAACTCAATTGCTGTGCGGGGCTGCTTATCCGGGCGTGCAAGACCCGCGTTCTCTCTCCGTGTTTAACATCACTCGGGGTTGGTGTTGTTATGCTGTCTGGCTTTGGGTACAGACAACGCTCAAAACCTCGGATGTGAGACCTTGCACATGACCCATAACAATTTGTTCTATAAAACACGCTAAGCACACTATAATAACCACATGACCCATAGACAATGTGTTTTATATGAAACATCAGGTAAGCACACTATAATAACCACATGACCAATAGACAATTTGTTCTATATGAAACATCAGGTAAGCACACTATAATAACCACATGACCCATAGACAATTTGTTCTATATGAGACATCACCTAAGCACACTATAATAACCACATGACCCATAGACAATGTGTTTTTATATGAACATCAGGTAAGCACACTATAATAAACCACATGACCCATAGACAATTTGTTCTATATGAGGCATCAGCTAAGCACACTATAATAACCACATGGCCCATAGACAATGTGTTTTATATGAAACATCAGGTAAGCACACTATAATAACCACATGACCCATAGACAATTTGTTCTATATGAGACATCAGCTAAGCACACTATAATAACCACATGACCCATAGACAATGTGTTTTATATGAAACATCAGGTAAGCACACTAAATAACCACATGACCCATAGACAATTTGTTCTATATGAGACATCAGCTAAGCACACTATAATAACCACATGACCCATAGACAATGTGTTTATATGAAACATCAGGTAAGCACACTATAATAACCACATAACCCATAGACAATTTGTTCTATATGAGACATCAGCTAAGCACACTATAATAACCACATGACCCATAGACAATGTGTTTTATATGAAACATCAGGTAAGCACACTATAATAACCACATGACCCATAGAAAATGTGTTTTATATGAAACATCAGGTAAGCACACTATAATAACCACATGACCCATAGACAATTTGTTCTATATGAGACATCAGCTAAGCACACTATAATAACCACATGACCCATAGACAATGTGTTTATATGAAACATCAGGTAAGCACACTATAATAACCACATGACCCATAGACAATTTGTTCTATATGAGACATCAGCTAAGCACACTATAATAACCACATGACCCATAGACAATGTGTTTTATATGAAACATCAGGTAAGCACACTATAATAACCACATGACCCATAGACAATTTGTTCTATATGAGACATCAGCTAAGCACACTATAATAACCACAATGACCCATAGACAATGTGTTTTATATGAAACATCAGGTAAGCACACTATAATAACCACATGACCCATAGATAATTTGTTCTATATGAGACATCAGCTAAGCACACTATAATAACCACATGACCCATAGACAATGTGTTTTATATGAAACATCAGGTAAGCACACTATAATAACCACATGACCCATAGACAATGTGTTTTATATGAAACATCAGGTAAGCACACTATAATAACCACATGACCCATAGACAATTTGTTCTATATGAGACATCAGCTAAGCACACTATAATAACCACATGACCCATAGACAATTTGTTCTATATGAGACATCAGCTAAGCACACTATAATAACCACATGACCCATAGACAATGTGTTTTATATGAAACATCAGGTAAGCACACTATAATAACCACATGACCCATAGAACAATTTGTTCTATATGAGACATCAGCTAAGCACACTATAATAACCCCATGACCCATAGACAATGTGTTTTATATGAAACATCAGGTAAGCACACTATAATAACCACATGACCCATAGACAATTTGTTCTATATGAGACATCAGCTAAGCACACTATAATAACCCCATGACCCATAGACAATGTGTTTTATATGAAACATCAGGCTAAGCACACTATAATAACCACATGACCCATAGACAATTTGTTCTATATGAGACATCAGCTAAGCACACTATAATAACCCACATGACCCATAGACAATGTGTTTTATATGAAACATCAGGTAAGCACACTATAATAACCACATGACCCATAGACAATTTGTTTCTATATGAGACATCAGCTAAGCACACTATAATAACCACATGACCCATAGACAATGTGTTTTATATGAAACATCAGGTAAGCACACTATAATAACCACATGACCCATAGACAATGTGTTTTATATGAAACATCAGGTAAGCACACTATAATAACCACATGACCCATAGACAATTTGTTCTATATGAAACATCAGCTAAGCACACTATAATAACCACATGACCCATAGACAATTTGTTCTATATGAGACATCAGCTAAGCACACTATAATAACCACATGACCCATAGACAATGTGTTTTATATGAAACATCAGGTAAGCACACTATAATAACAACCACATGACCCATAGACAATTTGTTCTATATGAGACATCAGCTAAGCACACTATAATAACCACATGACCCATAGACAATGTGTTTTATATGAAACATCAGGTAAGCACACTATAATAACCACATGACCCATAGACAATTTGTTCTATATGAGACATCAGCTAAGCACACTATAATAACCACATGACCCATAGACAATTTGTTCTATATGAGACATCAGCTAAGCACACTATAATAACCACATGACCCATAGACAATGTGTTTTATATGAAACATCAGGTAAGCACACTATAATAACCACATGACCCATAGACAATTTGTTCTATATGAGACATCAGCTAAGCACACTATAATAACCACATGACCCATAGACAATGTGTTTTATATGAAACATCAGGTAAGCACACTATAATAACCACATGACCCATAGACAATTTGTTCTATATGAGACATCAGCTAAGCACACTATAATAACCACATGACCCATAGACAATGTGTTTATATGAAACATCAGGTAAGCACACTATAATAACCACATGACCCATAGACAATTTGTTCTATATGAGACATCAGCTAAGCACACTATAATAACCACATGACCCATAGACAATGTGTTTTATATGAAACATCAGGTAAGCACACTATAATAACCACATGACCCATAGACAATTTGTTCTATATGAGACATCAGCTAAGCACACTATAATAACCACATGACCCATAGACAATGTGTTTTATATGAAACATCAGGTAAGCACACTATAATAACCACATGACCCATAGACAATGTGTTTTATATGAAACATCAGGTAAGCACACTATAATAACCACATGACCCATAGACAATTTGTTCTATATGAGACATCAGCTAAGCACACTATAATAACCTCATGACCCATAGACAATGTGTTTTATATGAAACATCAGGTAAGCACACTATAATAACAACCACATGACCCATAGACAATTTGTTCTATATGAGACATCAGCTAAGCACACTATAATAACCACATGACCCATAGACAATGTGTTTTATATGAAACATCAGGTAAGCACACTATAATAACCACATGACCCATAGACAATTTGTTCTATATGAGACATCAGCTAAGCATACTATAATAACCACATGACCCATAGACAATTTGTTCTATTGAGACATCAGCTAAGCATACTATAATAACCACATGACCCATAGACAATTTGTTCTATATGAGACATCAGCTAAGCACACTATAATAACCACATGACCCATAGACAATTTGTTCTATATGAAACATCAGCTAAGCACACTACAATCAGTATGCCCGGAGACGTAGGAAAGGCTTCGCTTCTTAATTTACTTATATAAAGAGATCAAAAGAAACTATGCCGGTGATCTCGATTGGTGGTCAAAATATAACTAACGTATGCTAAGCTGATAGCACACTTCGACTTGGCTTAAGGCATAAGAACACTGTAATCCTTAAACTTCCGGTACGCTGATGACTAGGTAGCGGCATCGTTTCCTATATGCGTCATTTCGGACTTTAACGTTAACTTTTGTTCAGAAAGCAATGGCAAGCAACTTAACGTAAACTTACCTAGACAATCAACCTGGCGTTGGGGTTGATCGCAACGTCCTGAAAAGGGCAAGCAATTTTACACGCTGATGGAAGACACAGTCTTGATAACAACCATCAGAAGGACGAACAGAAAATATTAGATATCGTGGTTGTAGAAGTAATTTAAAGGCACGGATAATGCCTTAAAACTGAAGACAGTGGTATTAATTTTAGGCAAGTGGCGATTTGAAGCAGACCACTTTGTGTTGACTTCGATAGCATGAAGCGTCGATCGTTCAGAAAGCAACTGCAAACTACTGAAAGTTAAAATCTAGTAAATCACAGATAACACAGCATGTGATTGATTGCGACTTCCTGTAAAGGACATGTAAATAACTTTACCGAAAATTAAAGATTCCTGTCACATAAATGTTTATATTTTTGTTGTCTGTCATCTTGTTTACAGTCACCTCATTTGTTTTCATTATGCAGTGAGCATATAATGAGACGGGAGCTACTATTGCGTATTGGCTAGAGGCTCGCCTACCAGAGGATGGTCATGGGTTCGATTCGCACAGTGACCAATATTCGAATTATATAAATGGACCTGAGCTCACAGATCGACCCAGGCTAACATGGGTCCCAGGAAATATCTGGGAAAGTAAAGTGTCTTGTGCCGATTGGAGTATAAAAATAGCTGCCCAATGCCGACTTAGACATATAAATGGGAACTTTACTTACGTATATAATGGGATCTATAGAAAACATGTCCGGGATACCGGTTGGTAGCACTAATATACATAACTTACGTCATGCTTATGACACCGCCTTGATAGCAACAAGACGAAAGAACTACAGGAATTTATAAAACAGTAGTTTTTGAAAGTGAAAACAAAACATGGGTTTCAGCTTGAATACGGGGAAGACATACGTATCGGTAATATTAAAGAAACGGATCTTGCCAAAAATGTACTATTAAAGTCAATGGTATCAATCTGGAGCACGTACGCAAATTCAAGTATCTTGCACAATGGATAACAGCAGATGGAATATCACAGAAATAATAAAAAGAATAGGACAAGCAAATAAATGTATTTTGTAAAATGAAGATCTTATGCAACAACTTTCTGTAATTAGAACCTAGAAAAAGGATTCTGGCATGGTAAAAATAGCCAGTGTTAACACATGACTGAGAATCCTAGACAATTAGTAAACAATAAATAAAATTCCTTGAGACATCAGAGATATGGTTTTACAGAAGAATGGTGAAAATTCCTTGGACAGTCACATTGAATTTATTTATCTGTTTTGGAAAGAGGGTAAGACACAAAAATATCTGATCTCAAACAAGTGAAATAGGCACTCGTAATTTTGTGGCTAGTTTTTTAATATCACTATGCAAGATCTACTTGCCAGAGACGTTTGATGCGCTTACATTTAAATTTCCGGTGCGCCGAAGGTGGGGATAAATGTTTGACCCCACACCGGACAGTTTGACTTCAACGTTGACTTCTAGTTCAGAAATCAATCGCAATCTCAGAGGAAGGCTAACCTCACTAAAAAATGCCCGCCGGAAGTCGGAAGTGTCGTCCTACGGGTGGCAAACTAAAAATTGACACTACGCATTTACGTCCGAGTGAAATGTCTCGTCCGAATGTCTCCCGTGCTAGGAACAGCTCTGACTACCTAGTTTCCGAATGCCGCTCTTGTTCGGAACAGCTCTGACTAGGTAGTTTTCCGAATGTCTGTCGTGCCTGGAACAGCTCTGACGGGCGCAACGACAAGCACATGTGCGAAAACTCGCTGAGTGAATACCTTCTGCAGACCTGTCTGGTTTGTGCGGGAACGGCCCGGGGCGAACGAAAAGCCCAATATATTGAAGTGAGGAATTAAAGCAGCCATGAGCATGACGTGACCATTCCCTCGGTGAGCCCAGTATCAGGGCGCTATGTGTCGGCCCTGCAACTATGGAAGCAACCTAGGATGGCGGAAAATGCTATGGACTGTGCCTTCCTTCTCTTGAGGGATGACCTAAGTCCTCGACTGTTCGAACTTGACCAGCTGGGATGTGGACGGTACCACAAAAGTGAGAGTCTCCCAGGATTGCTAACCTGGTCAAAAATGCACGCGAAAGCCGGATGTGTGACCTAAGGGTTTTCAACCCAAGGGTGCCTAACGCACACCGCAATCACATCTGAAAAAACACCCCGGATGAACGAAAAGAAGAAGAAGAAGAATCGCAATCTAAACTACTGAGCGTAAAATTGCCTAGGAAACAGCGCGCGGCTGGGGTTGATTGCAACGTCCTACAAAGGATATGTAAGTAAATCAGAGAGAGAGAGAGAGAGAGAGAGAGAGAGAGAGAGAGAGAGAGAGAGAGAGGAGAGAGAGAGAGGAGAGAGAGAGAGAGAGAGAGAGAGAGATGAGAGAGAGGAGAGAGAATCCCAAGAACTCTTGGGTGACACGTGACGTCGTTAGATTCCATTGGTTTCTGTAACAAATGCCCAGTTCCAGGCCGGAAGCCGAACCCTGTATCCTCTGATATTGAGTGAGATACCCAAAGAGGAGCGACTGGCTAAATGACTAGAATATCGGGCTCTCCGTCCGGAGATCCAGGTTCGAATCCTCGGTGAGGTGTGGATATTTTTTTTGTCCGGGGAAAGAAGAAGACGAAGAAGACGTCTTCTTCTTCTTCTTCTTCTTCTTCTTCTTCTTCTTCTTCTTCTTCTTCTTCTTCTTCTTCTTCTTCTTCTTCTTCTTCTTCTTCTTCTTCTTCTTCTTCTTCTTCTTCTTCTTCTTCTTCTTCTTCTTCTTCCAGGGGGAGATGTGTGTGGGTGAGTTATGTGTGTGTGGGTAGATTGGGTAGGTGTGATTGGGTGTGGAATGTGCGGGTGGGTAAAGGATGTATGTGAGGGTGGGGGATGTGTGTTTGGCTGGGTGTATGGGTTGTGTGAGTGTGGGTGGGTAGATGGGAGATGTATGTGTTGATGGGTGGGTGGGGGATGTGTGGGTGTGAGTGGCTGAGGGATGAGTACTGAGTGGGTGGATATATGTGGAGATGAGTGTATGGGTGGGGGATGTGTGTGTATGGGTAGGAATATGTGTGTGGGGGGAGGGGTGTGTGGGTGGTGGGGGTGTATGGGTGGGAGGCGTGTGTTTGTGGATGGGGGGAGTGTTGGTGGGTTGGGAGTGTGTGTGGGGGAATGTGTGTATGGGTGGGAGATGTGTGTGTAAGTGTATGGGTGGGGTATGTGGGGGTGGGGGATGTGTGGTTAAGGTGCGTGTGGTTAAGGGATGTGTTATTGGGGGATGGATGATTGGGGGAAGTGGTGGGTGGAGGATGTGTGGGTGGGTGAGTGTGTGTAGGTTGGGGTGGAGATGTGTGTGTATAGGCGTGGAATGTGTGGGTGGGTGGGAGAGTTTGTGTGGGTGGGGGATGTGTGAAAGTGGGTAATGTGTGGGTGGATGCTAGTATTGTGTGTAGGTAGGTGCGTGATGTGTGGGTTGGCGGGGATATGTGTATGTAGGTGGGGATGTGTGGTTGGGGGATTGTGTGTGTTTGACTGGGTTGTTGGGGGTCTGTGCGTGTGTGTAGCAGGATATGTGGATGGGTGAATGTTGATGGGTTATGGAATGACTGGAGGATGCGTGTGTGTGTGGTTGGGGAGATGTGCATAGGTGGGGGATGTGTGTGTGGGTGATGGGTGGACGTGTGCATGTATGTGTGCCTGGGTGTGTGTGTGGGGGGGGGGGGAGAGATGTGTGTGTGTGGGAATGTGTAGTGGGTAGGATATATATGTGTGTGTGTGTGTGTTTGGGGAGATGTGTTTAGGTGAGGGATATGTGTGGTTGGGGGATGTGTGGGTGGGGAATGGGTGGAAGGGTGGGGGTATGTATGTGTACCTGGGGTGTGTGTGTGTGATTGGGTGGGGGATGTGTAGGTGGATGGGGGATTGGTGGATGGTTGGGGTATGTCTCATAACATAGTAATATGCATTGTTTATGATTACAACATTCATTTGACAATGTTTTTTCCTATCTGAATGTATTATGCATTATTGATGAACGAAAGATGAGTGATTGGAAAGGCCGAATGTAAGACGGGCCTGCGTGCCCAATTTGTTACCCTTCGAAAATAAAGCCCCTCCGCTCGTTCGTTCGTTCGTTTGGCCGTTCTTTCGTTCTTTCGTTCGTTCGTTCGTTCGTTCGTTCGTTCGTTCGTTCTTCTTCTTCTTCTTCTTCTTCTTCTTCTTCTTCTTCTTCTTCTTCTTCTTCTTCTTCTTCTTCTTCTTCTTCTTCTTCCATCCTCTGCCCCCCCCTCTTCCTCATCCGTATGCTCCTGTGCCTCATTATCTCATCCTCGTATTTCTTTCTTTTTTTCCTTTCAATTATGTAGTTATCACTTCCTTGTTTGCTTCCTTCGTTTGTGATTAACCTTCTCTATTCTTTATTTGCGTTTTGTTATTTTAGTAGAGTTGTACATGCGACCTAACCAGTCGAATCTTTTGTTTTACACATGTTTACACTGAAAATACCATAAGAAAACGAGGCTAAAACACCACATTAAAAACACAATTTTCCAACTCTGCACATCCATTGCAGCACGACACCAAAACAGCAGTGGGAACAAAGAAAAGTCGATTGTGTCACGAGCGGGTTTCTGGGTCGCGTCATACATGTCACACAGGGAGGGGGAAAAAAACGGACTTAAAAAATGTGGCATGTTAGTCCATCCCGCGTGACCAGTGCCCGGCAGATGGTCATGCTGCGTTAGTCCAGCTCCCCCCAGGAATCCAATTACGAAAAAAGGTTAAAAAATACGAGAACAATGTAGCTACCTCTTCAAATAACTCCCTTAATTATAACGCTTGGGTCATCCGAGTAAAAATCATTCCCGATTTTTTGCAGTCCTCTGGCCCATTCCATGCAGCACACTTCTTGGTTTTCCCTTTGTCATGGACGTGTTCAGTGATGAGGCAGGGCGCGGGAGAAAACATAAATCCACTGCATGACGACATGTGGCTGTGATCGCTGAGATTCTCATCAATGATGACAGCATATCAGAAAATGAAATCACGTGACCTTTTGACTTAGTCCAGTCGTGCGTCATTCGCATTGCCAGTTCTGTGTTGGAGTGTTTTGCTGATGCGTTTTGAAAGGGTTTTTTTTTGCTGCACTCCTCCGTGTTCTCGCTCTCTTTCAGTCTTTCTAGGATTCATTCAAGTATGTGTTGGAGTTCTTTCATACACACACACGCGCGCACGCACGCGCACGCATGCACGCACGCACGCACACACACGCGCACACACATACACACACATTATATATATATATATATATATATATATATATATATATATATATATATATATATATATATATACCATATCAACTATTTAAACATCTATCCGTCCGTCCGTCCGTCTATAAATCCATCCACCCATCCGTTCGTCCGTCCGTCTGTCTGTCTGTCTGTAAATC
>JACEFZ010006704.1:0-30000 GCA_014155875.1 Cepaea nemoralis | reverse complement strand
TATATAGAAATTATATAATGAAAAATGAAGAATTAAATGTTATTAAGTGAGTAGCCGATTTTACACTAAGAAACTATTATAGTCGGTTGCACAGGAATGAATGGAAGACGTGTAGAAAATTTCATCTCAATCGGATGGACTGTTCGCGAACGAATAAACGACGGACACCCATACATACATACATACATACATACATACACACATCGATTTATATAAGCAAGCAAGGAAGGATGTACAAAAGGCTGCCAGGCAGTGTGCGAATGACTATTGGATCAAGTTATGTGAGTCCATTCAAATCGCAAGTGATAAGGGAAACATCAGAAGCATGTATGAAGGGATAAAGAAAGCCTCTGGTCCAATGATCAAAAGAAGTGCACCGCTGAAAACCTTGACTGGAGAAATCATCACTGATAAGAAACAGCAGATGGATATATGGGTCGAGCACTATTTAGAGCTTTACTCAAGTGAGACCAAGCTAGCGGATGATGCCCTCAACGCCATAGAGGCCCTGCCAACTCTTGACCACCTGGACACACTTCCCACTATAACAGAAGTTAAGTGTGCTATAAATGAGCTTGCATCTGGCAAGGCTCCAGGTAAGGATGGGATTCCAATAGAGGTGATCAGGAGTGGGCAAGACACCCTCGCTCTACAGATCCACCAGCTAATAGAGCTATGCTGGCGAGAAGGAAAGTCCCACAGGATTTCAAAGATTCAAACATCATAACGCTGTACAAGAACAAGGGAGATCGGAGCGACTGTAACAACTATAGGGGTATCTCACTTCTGTGTATTGTTGGGAAAGTATTTGCCAGAATTGTCCTGCACAGACTTCAAGTCCTGGGAGATCAAGTCTACCCCGAATCACAGTGTGGCTTCCGTCAGAACCGGTCTACCATTGATATGATATTCTCATTGCGACAGATGCAAGAAAAATGCCGGGAACAAAATCAGCCACTGTTTATTGCCTTCATCGACCTCACAAAGGCATTCGATTTGGTCAGTCGTGAGGGTCTGTTCAAAGCACTAAAGAAGATTGGCTGCCCACCAACTCTTCTGTCCATTTGGAATCGTTCCACACAGGCATGAAGGGTATAATCAAGTTTGATGGCTCAACTTCAGAAGAGTTTGAAATCAAGAGTGGAGTTAAGCAAGGCTGTGTGCTAGCACCCACCCTCTTTGGGATATACTTTTCACTTCTACTGAAATATGCCTTTCGTGATCAGGATGATGGTATATACATTCACTCACGCTCAGATGGTGGCCTCTATAATGCTCAGAGATTGAAGGCCAAGACCAAAATTAGCAGGGTACTAATCAGAGAGTTGCTTTTTGCGGATGATGCTGCGATTACGACCCACTCTGAGGAAGAATTACAACATCTACTATCTGCATTCTCCAATGCTTGTTCTGAATTTGGTTTAACAATTAACAAAAAGAAGACACAGATTATGTCACAAGGTGCACATGGTGTACCATCAATCTTTATTGACGACGCCGAACTGGAGATAGTAGACCATTTTACATATCTAGGATCAGAGGTAAATAGCAAATTATCCCTCGATCAGGAAATCAACATCAGGATTGGCAAGGCAGCAACAACAATGAACATGTTAGCAAAAAGAGTCTGGGAGAACAGGAAGCTTACTGCCAAAACAAAAGTCCTCGTCTACCAAGCCTGTGTCCTTAGTACTCTTCTTTATGGCAGTGAAACCTGGACAACTTACTCACGCCAAGAGAAACGTTTAAACAGCTTTCAGTATGCGGTGTCTGCGAAGAATACTTGGTATTAAGTGGCAAGACAAAATCACAAATACTGAAGTATTGGAAAGATCAGGTTGTGTGACGGTGTATTCCATGCTCAGTCTTCGTAGACTTAGATGGATAGGACACGTTAGGAGGATGGATGATGGTAGAATACCAAAGGACATCTTTTTTGGTGAATTACAGACGGGTAGGAGATCTCAGGGTCGGCCTCTACTACGATACAAAGATGTGTGTAAGCGGGACATGATTGATACAGGCATTGATAATGCACATTGGGAGCACGTCGCCGCTGAACGTGTTGCATGGAGGGCAACTATCAGAAACGGAATAAAGACAAAGGAGAAAATGATTGCAGATAAAGCACACACAGAGCGTGAGAGACGTAAGATGGTGCAAAATGGTGGAAATGACCATGTTTTCACATGCACCTACTGTGGGCAAACATTTGCAGCAAGAATTGGCCTTATCAGCCACACTCGCCACCGCCATGGATCGTAGTTATTAAGCCTTTTTAAAGCACAATGTACCAAACTATCGTCTGTCAAGACGGAAAGGTGCCAATGATATATATATATATATATATATATATATATATATATATATATATATATATATATATATCATCATCATCATCATCAAGTGCCGTGCCGGCTGGCGTAGGCGTTCATGGCTCTCCATAGATCTCGGTCTTTGGTTTTCTGGATCAACTCTGCTGCTGATATTCCTCCATGCCACCGTCTCAATCCATCCAGCATCACTTCTCTTTGGTCTACCTCTGCCTCTCTTCCCCTCGATCTTTCCAGTTGTTACGATGTTCTCCAATGCCTCTCTTCTCATCACATGACCGAGGAAAGCTGTTTGTCTCTGTCTTATTGTTGTATATAATGTTCTAGTTTCATTAGCCTGTTTTCAGGCAGTCGTCGTTAGTTACTCTGGCAGTCCAAGGAATTCGCAACATTCGTCTCAGGAACCACATCTCTGTTGCTTCTAATTTCTTCTTAATTTGTTCATTTACATTCCAAGATTCACTGCCATACAGCAAAACTGGTTCTACATAGCATTTCAGCACTCTCTTTCTTACATTCAGTGACAGTGACTTATTGCATAAGATACTCTTCATTTTATGAAATGCGGCTTTTGCCTGCCCTATTCTGCTCCTAATCTCTGTTGTACATCTTCCATCTGATGTTATAAATGTCCCTAGGTATCTAAAATTATCAACTTGGTTAAGGATTTTCCCTTCTATTTCTATGTCACATTTTGGTGTCACCATTTTCTTTGATATTACCATTGTTACTGTTTTCTTGATATTCAAGTTGAGTCCTTTCCTTGCACTCTCTGTTACTACAACGTCTAATAATTGTTGTAGGTCTGTTGAATTATCCGCCACCAATACTGTGTCATCTGCATAGCGTATATTATTTATATTATAACCTCCAACTAGTATTCCTGGCATCTCTTTGATCTCTCTCATTATTACTTCGCTATACAGGGAGAAAAGATCTGGTGACAAGACACACCCTTGTCGTACTCCTAGCTTTATCTGTTCGTAACTACCCTCTTTATTTCCCATTTTAATTGCTGCTACTATATATATATATACACACACAACGTCTATTGGTAGTTAGTGTTGAAGGAGTTCATTACTGCGCTTTAAAAGTGCTTTTATCGATTTTGATAAAGCAATTATTGATAGGGGCCTAAGTATATTATTCCTTAGCCTTATTTTGCATAATTTTCTAATATTTATGTAAATACATTTCGTTTAAAAATAATGTAATTATGAATAATCGGAAAATGATACATTAGCATACCCACTTATATTGATTATATTATTTATTCATTTTTCATTTACAGCTTTTCACATACTTTTTTCAGATTCAGACCCCAAGATGAAACGTGTTCAGTTAAGTGGTGCACAAAAGAGACAACTAGCTAAACAAAAAGAGCATACTGTTTCAGTTGTAAAAGCTAAGAGCAGAAAATTAACGAATTATTTAGTTTCGGTTAAGCAACAGGTGGAACAGGATTTTACTGACACTATCAACCCTCTTGATAAGTCTACTATAGGCTGTTCTGCAAATCCAGACACTGCATTAGTGCTTGAAAATGAAATTTGTGGTGACCCACTTCAGTCTGCTGAAGATGATGATAAAGATGAAGATGATAAAATAAATCAAGCAGTAGATCCAGGACTGTGGATTGACTTCTCGGCTGATGATGTGGCTTACTGAGTTCACTGTGGACCCACTAACTGTCAGCATCATTATGGTCCCTTTGATAAATCTTGCCGTATTTATGCTGAAGGAAAAATAACAAGATATTGTTCTCAAAAACTCTTCTATGGCACAAAAGCAAATGGTGAGCAGTACAGGAGAGAATGGTTATTGTATTCACCAACCACAGGATCTGTGTACTGCTTTGTTTTAAAGGTTCCACAAGTTTCGCTGATAAAAATGGGTTCAGTGACTGGAAAAATAACATTCAAGTTGATAATCACGAACAAAGCGCTACCCATAAAGACTGCATGTTAACATACCTAGCTCGTAGACATGGCTCGGGTCTACTACAAAAGCTAGAAGAGCAAATAAATGAAGAGTACATTTACTGGGAACATGTTTTGAGGCGAGCAGTAGCGGTTATTTGTACTATAGCTGAGCGTGGTCTGGCTTTTAGAGGGACAAATGAAAAATTTGGATCTTTACAAAATGGAAATTATCAAGGGTTGCTGGAGTTGGTCAGTCAGTTTGATCCATTTTTAGCATCACACATTGCGAAATATGGAAATTATTTATCCAAAACTATATGTGAAGAACTGATTGAAATTATGTCCCAAAAAGTCCATGCAGTAATTGTAGATGAAGTAAAGGCTTCCGGTTATTTCAGCTTGTCAGTAGACTCAACACCTGATATTTCACATATAGATCAGTTAAGCGTTGTTCTTCGACATGTGGTTGATGGAGAGCCCATTGAGCGCTTTTTGACTTTCTTGGAGCTGCAAAGTCACGCCGGTGAAGGTATGGCTAAGCAAGTGTTGCAGTACTTAAGTGAAGCTTGCAATATTGATTTTTCGAAATGCAGAGGTCAGTCCTACGACAACGCAGCTAATATGTCTGGGTGCTACAAGGGCATGCAGAAAAAAATTCTAGAAGAAATTGAGTTTGCTATATACATAACAATTGTTGGACAGTGTAGTAACAGAGAGTGCACAGAAAGGACTGTCCTTGAATATCAAGAAAACAGTAACAATGGTAATATCAAAGAAAATGGGGACGCCAAAATGTGACATAGAAATAGAAGGGGAAATTCTCAACCAAGTGGATAATTTTAAATACCTAGGGGCACTTATAACATCAGATGAAAGATGTACAAAAGAGATTAAGAGCAGAATAGGGCAGGCAAAGACAGCATTTCAGAAAATGAAGAGTATCTTATGCAATAAGTCGCTATCAATGAATGTAAGAAAGAGAGTACTAAAATGCTATATAGAACCAGTTTTGCTGTATGGCAGCGAATCTTGGAATGTAAATGAACAAATTAGGAAGAACTTAGAAGCAACAGAGATGTGGTTTTTAAGACGAATGTTGCGAATTCCTTGGACTGCCAGATTAACTAACAACGATTGCCTGAAAGAGGCTAATGAAACTAGAACACTATATACAACAATAAGAAAGAGACAAACATCTTTCTTTGGTCATGTGATGAGAAGAGAGACATTGGAGAACATCGTGACAACTGGAAAGATCGAGGGGAAGAGAGGCAGAGGCAGACCAAGAGAAATGATGCTGGACGGACTGAGACGGTGGCATGGAGGAATATCATCAGCAGAGTTGATCCAGAACACAAAAGACCGTGATCTGTGGAGAGCCATGAACGCCTACGCCAGCCGGCACGGCACTTGATGATGATGATGATGATATATACATACCCTGTGCTGCCCATTCACTAAATCTGGTAGGCAGAAGTGCTGTTGACTCTTGTTTAAAGGCACTAAACTTCTTCCATACAGTGCAACTGATCTATACTTTTTTCTCAGCTTCAACCAAAAGATGGAAGATTCTGAAAGGATGCCTTGTGAATGAAAAGCTGGTAAAGTCCCTTTCCGTTACTAGATGGGAAGCACATGCTGTTGCAACTGAAGCCATTCTAATGTCTCATCCTCAGATTATAGAAGCGTTAGAATGTTTACAAGAAGATCAGTCACAGAAGGGGGACACCAGAAGAGAAGCAGAAAACATTGCAAAGAAGATGCAAGAATTAAGAATTTGCTTTCATACTTGTCTTTTGGGAAGAAGTGTTACAACATTTTCACAGGGTCAGTCAAGCTCTACAAAATGAGCACGTGAACTTGAAAACGTGTGCTGATTTGTATTCTTCACTAGCAGATCACTTGCATGAATCTAGGAATGAATTTGAAAGATTTGAAGAAGCTGCAAAAGAAATAACACCAGGTGTTGATTATAAGTCAACTTTGACCCGTAATCGTAAACGAAAGACAGTGGCCATTGATGGTGATGCCCCTGAGGTATCTCAGAATGCCAGAGACAAATTTCGTATATCTGCTTTCTACACCATTGTTGACAAACTTGAGACAGAGATGAGTAGACGAGGACAGGTATATAATGATCTAGCAGTTCGATTTTCTTGTTTGGTCGATGTACCACAAACATCTCAGTGTTGTGAAGGACTAATAAATGCTTATCCTGAAGATCTGAACAATAATTTATATACTGAACTACAACAGTTCCACTCATATATTCGCCACAAGTTTCGTGCATCAAAATCTGACAACAACACGTTCAGTCATGAAGAATTCTACAAAGTAATAGTTAGAGACAACATCGAGTGTGCTTTTCCAAATGTAGAAATCGCCTTGCGCATATTTTTAACATTAATGGTTACGAACTGTTCAACTGAGCGCTCTTTTTCTCAGTTGAAACGTACAAAAAATCCAAGTAGATCGACAATGAAACAAGAAAGGCTTGATTCCTTATCTTTGCTGATGATTGAGGCAGACTTGTTGCTCAAAATTAACTTTGATGATGTACTCAAAAACTTTGCCAGACGCAAATCTAGAAAAAAGAACTTTAAAATGTAAATGTGTGCTCTCTCTGACTTTCTTATCTATCAAAAAAGTTACAGTATTTTTGTCTACTATAATTACAAAATTAATTAACTATTAATTTTAATACAGAAATACCTTATTATAGGTTTTATATGAGTGATAGTAGTACACATATATGTGTTTACATTTCACAACTGTTTTTCTTTGTTAGTTTTTTGCATAATATTGAACATACCAGCAGTCAGTGGAGGTTCGGGGGCCCGGGGCAGTAGGGGGCACCCATGTGGGTTTGTGCCTAGGGCACCAAGATGGCTTAATCCGGCCCTGAGTACAATTTTATTACAATAGCTGCCAATAAGTGTATCTTACTGTTAGTGAATCGACAAAGAAACAATCATGTTAAAAAAATAAATATAAATTCAATGGAGACCTTTTTCAAAATGCTAAAAAAAAGATTATTTAAACAGCCGATTGTAAACTATTACCCTATAATTTTTATTAATTCAATCAATCAATCAATCATGTGCCATGCCGGAAAGCGTGGGTGGTCATGACTCGCCATTTCACTCGATCACCAGTGTCGTGGATCAACTCAGTGTTCCTGTCTCGTCCATGCCATGTGGCCAAGCCATCCAGGTATTTTCCTCTCGGTCTTTCTCTTGGTCTGTTCCCTTCGATCTTGCCAGTTGTCACTAGGTTCTCCAATCCATTTCTTCTCATAACATGTCCAAAAAATTTTGACTGTCTACTTCTAATTTCTCTAATCAGTTTACGATGTCCATTTGTCTCCTGTAGTACTTGGTCATTGGTTTTTCTGTTTTATTAATTACGCAACATATTTCTCGGAGTAGCCAACTTTTCTTAGAAGATCCTCGTTAGCAATCACATATGCATAAAACTGTTCACAGGCAAGATTCTTCAAATTGTACTTTGTGAGAATGATGCCCTTTACAGAGTCTAGTAAGAGTCTGGTCCTTTCCTTTGTCCATTGATCATTAATCAAGGAGAACACTCTTTCCACGTTGCCAATGTGTCCAGGGATACAGAAGAATACTTCAAACATTTTAAGTAACTCTGAAAAGCAACATGCATTTGGGAAACTTTGGAAAAATAAACTCCACTGTTCATGCAAGAGTCATTCAAAAAAACAAAAGAAAAAAACTGTTCATTCTTGTCTTGCAAAATGATTTAAGATTGCAGTATTGGTCAAATATTGCACATCATCTACAATATTACCATTATCTTTCAAGTACAATATGCTTGTCAAAAGGTCATCAAATGTACAGTCTTTGATTTTATTTTAGTACATCTAACCAAAGCACTGAAATTCATCAAAAGGTTTCAACCACTTTTATAAGTAACTGATGCATGCTTCATACACCAACCTAACGTCTGACATAAAACTATTACACCTTTCTTCTCGACGACTTTCCTTAAGTCTTCTCAACATCTCCCTGACTTTCAGTGAAATAAATGTCTCATTCAATCTGCCTTTCAAAACTTCCAAGGTTGTTTGAAAAAGGCTCATAACTTCTAACACTGATGTTTCTTCTTTTTCAATGACCGAAATATTGCCTTGGAAGACAGACATAAAAGAATGCACAAACCAAAGACTTCTGATAAATCGTTCTGAAACTTTTTTTTTATCATAGCAGGTGGTTGGTTTACAGAAATAAAATATTCCTTCAAAGCAGCCTCTCAACAGCTGGAAACAAACTGAGATCATCTAGTTTTAGAGTGATAGAGTAGTTGCTGATAGTTAATGTTGACATAGTCACAAAAATCCTTTAGAGCTTCTTCTTCTTCTTCTTCTTCTTCTTCTTCTTCTTCTTCTTCTTCTTCTTCTTCTTCTTCTTCTTCTTCTTCTTCTTCTTCGTTCATCCGGAATTTATTTTTCGGACGTGATTGCGTTGTGCCTGTTTACAGCAGAGCTGCGTTTTTGCGCAGTTAGGCCAACACACCCGACTTCTGCGGGCATTTGTTGACCGGGTTAACCTTCCCGGGGGTTTCTTAGGACGTTAGACTCTCACTGTTGTGGTGTTATCTCCAATCCCAGCCATATAGAACAGCCAAAGACATCCTGGTCAGCCCTCAAGGGAAGGCAGGGGCAGACCATGGGCATTCCCCGCCATCCAAGGAGGCTTCCATAATTGCAGAGCCATCACACAGCGCTCTGGTACTGGGCTCACCCAAGGAATCGTCACGTCCTGCAATTGGCTGCTTAGCCTCACTTCCGTATATTGGGCCTTCCGTTCACCATAGGCTATTCTTCCGGAAGCCAGAAGAATGCAGTCTGCAGATGACATCCACATAGTGAGCTGTCGGTTCGGACTTTCCACGTAATGGATTTGCTATCCAAGCAATACTCCATTTCATGCCTCTGGGAGACTTGTGTAACCGACATGCCTGTGGTATGAAGTGTGGCAGTCTAAATACTTCATGCACCTTTAAAAATCAACCTGAATGTAGTTAAAGTAAGCTGCAGTCGACTTGAGCTTGTTGATATCTCCATAGAGCTTGTCCTCGAAATGAAGCAGGTGTGGGCCAAAATATCTTTCTCTGTTCTGCATATATTGGGCACTCTTGCAGCAAATGTTTAGCTGTCATTTTATCAGTTCCACAATTACATTCATCGGTATCTCCTATCTTTAGTTTATTGAACAAGTGGTATTTCAGCCTGTTATGTCCTGTGCGGAGTCTAAAGATTGCTACTTGTTCTCTTCGGTCGAGTTTGTAATATGCATCATCCTTCTGGTGGCCTGGATGCTCTGATTCCCATTTGGCTCTATAGGTGCTTTTTATAAACCTCTTTGCCTCATTATACGTTATGTCTATGTCAGGCTGTGGTAGTAGTCCACCCTCTTTTGCTAGTCTGTCAGCCTCTTCATTTCCAGGCATACTGCAATGTGATGGGATCCACTGTATTACAACTTTTTTCTATTTCTGGCATAGACCATGGAGTGCTGCTCTTAGGTCAGCTAGTTCTGTGCTGTTTTTGCTCTTCAGTATTGAGACAGCTGACTTTGCATCTGTGAAGATAGCTGTTTGCTTCTCTTTATTTTCCTCTATCAAGAGCATTTCTGCTGCAGTTTTCAAAGCCTCTACCTCCGCTTTGAAGTTACTTGAACATTTTCCAGTTGCCACTGACTGTTTTTTTTTTTCCACTCCATTTTTTTTAAATTTAGGAGAATTCCTCCTCCTCCATTTTCTACTGAATTTTTGGCTGATCCATCTGTATATGCATGGGCCCAATTGCTGCTTGGGTAATGTTCTTTTATGTAATTTAGGGTTATTTTTCTTCATTCGGTTTCATTTTCTATCATCTCTGGCAGTTGGTGCTGTCTCCAAGCTGGGAAGTTGTGTGCATTGTAAATGGGTTTGACTATTGATATGTTAAGTATGGGATCTGCACTAATCTTTCGTTTTGCAGTTTCTACAAAGTTGCTACTCTTCAGTCTTCCCTTTCCAAAACCATTAAACCTGTTATACATAGGGTGGTCTGTCAATCTTCTAAATTTTTCTGCTTGTTGCTGGTCTCTGCTATCTCTTCTATCCTGCATTGGTTGTAAACAAGTGATCTTTTCTCGTTCATTAATAGGCGTTGTCTTCAGGCTTCCAGTTATGATTCGCATTCCTTGGTTTTGGACTCTACTTATTTTGTTAAAGTTTGACTTAGCTGCTGTTGCCCAAGCTCCAATGCCATATTCCAGTACTGGCCTCACCCGTCCAGTATATAACTTCTTGAGAACTTTCTCATCTGCTCCCCACGTTGTACCAGCAAGCTTTTTCATGATTGCCATTCTCTGCCTTGCTCTTGTTCGATTTTTCTCAACCTGTTTCTTCCATGTCAGGCGACGATCAAAGGTGACTCCTAGATAGTTTGGATTTTCTGCATGGTGCAATATTTTTCCATTCAATACCAGCTTAGGTTGCTGAGTTTTATTTGAGAGGGAGAACACTGTGCATGTTGTTTTCTCCTCACTTATCTTCACTAGCCATGATTTTGACCAGTCCTCTAGCGCTAATAAGGCTTGCTGTATTCTGCTGTTAGCTGTACTAATATATTATTCAGATGTCCATATGGCTAGGTCATCTGCAAAGGAGGATGTGTGTACTCTAGCTGGAAAATTTTCCGTGATGTCATTTATATATGCTAGGAATAATGTCGGTGAAAGAATTACTCCTTGGGGGACATCTTGCTCCAACAGCATCATTTTGCTTGTTTGTCCTTGTACTTTTGTCCTGGCAGTTCTGTTCTCAAGGTAGTGGCTGATCCATTTATACATTTTCCCACAAACATGCATTTTTTGCAGTTTTACTTTCAGTCCTTCCTTCCATACTTTATCAAATGCTTTTTCTAAATCTATCCAGACCGCTAGTGTGTGCTTTTTCTCTTGGAAGGCATCCTCTATTTTCTGAGCTGTATAGATTATTTGATCTTCAGTGGATCTGTACTTTCTGAATCCTGCTTGGTGTGGTGTTAAGAGTTGGTTTTCTTCCAGATGCCATGTTAGCCTGCCATTAATAATACGTTCCATTAATTTTCCTACACGGCTAAGTAGACTGATAGGTCTATAGCCATTTGGTTCTTCCAGGTCTTTTCCTTTCTTTGGGACTGGTATTAGTATAGCTTCCTTCCATGCCTGTGGGACTATTCCTCTCTTCCAGCTGTGATTTAGGACTGCTAGTAGTTTCTTTTTTGCCTTAGTGCCTAGTCCTATTACCATTTCATTTGTGATTCCATCCTTTCCTGGTGATTTCTTCTTTTTTAGGCTATTCATTGCTTGTTCCAATTCTTCCATTGCTAGATTTGACATCATATATTCTGCTGCTGTCTCTGTATTTTTATGATGTATCTGTTTGTCTTTGATTGCTTTCTTCTGTTCGGTTGTAATATCAATGTGGTTTCCACTGGCATAGTGTTCCATTAGTACATTTGCAGCCTTTTTTCCTGAAAGCAAGGCATTTCTTTGTTTAATTTTTATTTGTTTGTTTCTAGGTCTTTCATTGTTCATGGCTTTCACTAGTTTCCATAGTTTGTTTCCATTGCTGTCAAAATTCAGGTTTTCTGTTTTTTCCCTCCAACAATCTCTTGTTGTTTAATTTATTGTTCTTTTATATTTTGCTGAGATGGCTTTGAGAGAGATGTTCGCTTCGGTTGTTTGTTCTCTCTCTGCTGTCTTCATGGCATCTTCAACTTTGTCCTCCAACATTTGCAGTTCTTCAGTCAGTATGGTTTGTAATTTTTCCTCGCTCATCTTGGAGTAGACTCAGTGGCCGCCTGTATTATTGCTCTGTTTAGACTTTCCACCATTTGCTTCATGTTGCCATATCGAGTATTTATGTTTTCACAATATTTGTCTGTTAGTATGGCAAATCTGTCCCAATCTGCTCGTTTGTAATTCCAGCCGGGCAAAGGCTTTTGTTCCTGTGGAACATAGTCCATATTCATGACAAGCTTGATTGGTCTGTGGTCACTACCTGCTAATTGATCAATATATATATATATATATATATAGCTCTTTTCTAACGACCGAGTGTCTAGGGCATAGGACTTTTGTTTCAAATCTCAGTCTTCCAGGGCATTCATCAATCAAACAACCATACCAAGCATACAAATGTCAGAATGATTATTCAATGTTTCTTGACATACTAACATACAGAGTATTCATCAATCAAACAACCACACCACGCAACCAAATGTCAGATCTATTATACAGCGTTTCTAAACACACTAACACTCAGAAATACAGAATATTAACAGATTAACTGTCATGGGATGATAAATCGTCTTATTCCAATTTCCCGTAATTGCCATGGGTTAATAAATCAAACCATAATTAAAATATCAATACGGTAGTTTTCCCTTTCTAACTCACTTTAAATTTATATTATAATACAGCATGCTTGCTACCATATTAACATCTTTTAAGTCATAACTAAGACAAATCATTACTTCCCATTTTCCGCCCTCCATTTTTGTTTGGTCGAAACTTACTGTTTGTTTCGCACTTAATCTGTTAATTTAACCCATTTAATACTTCATTGTTGATTGTTTAGTCTTCTCTTGTATTCATGTTATAGAGAAGCTGTGGCAGTCATCAATTTGGGGTTAGCGCTGTCGCATTTCAAGTGAGTTGGCTTATTCCAGTCCACAGCAGTGTCAGAAGTCTGTTTTTCTATCAATGGCTTCATAAGGCAGATCTAGTTAATCAAATATGGATTCATTCATTCATTCATTCATTCATTCATTCATTCATTCATTCATTCATTCATGCATTCATTCATTTATTCATTCATTCATTCAGTAGCATGTCCTTTGCAGAACCTCGCTCTCATAACAACCTTCCGGAAAACCTCTCGATCATAAGCAAGATGTCCCGCGTCTGATACACCCATCTGGAGATCTTTCATGTGTGGAATAAATGTGGATAGTGTCTTGAATTTTCTGTGAATTCTTTGGGAAGGAAATAAGACCAGAAAAGAGTTCTGACCACCTTATCGCATTATGGCGTTATCTAGAACATGTGAAGGCCTGACGCTTTACAACCAGTATGTGAATGCCATAACATCGGAATGCCTAACATTTCACACCTCCTCATGTCATTGCCTATAACATGTCATCTCTAACATGTCACGGCCCATTATATCATGAATTAGAACATTTGAAACCCTAACACGTTAGTCCTTTATATCATGAACTAGAACATTTGAAACCCTAACACGTTAGTCCTTTATATCATGAACTAGAACATTTGAAACCCTAGCACTTTAGTCCTTTATACAATGAACTAGAACATTTGAAATCCTAACAACTCACAATCCAGTTTATCCTTAACTAGAACATTTGAAACACTAACACTTTACGGCCCATTATATCATGTACTAGAACATTTGAAAGCCTAGCACACTACACGATTGTATAATATTTGTAGGTCTAACACTTCACACCCCGTCATCAGTACCTATCATGGGACCACCTTCAACTAGAATCTGGACACGAGCATCATTTCGCTAGAGGACCATCTGTTCACGCCAAGCATCACGGACGGACCTGTTTCCACATTATCGTGAGCGCTTCAGACACTATACTCACACAAGCTGGCGTGTGCCTCTCCTTCATTGTCTTACACCTGGGTGAAGATTTGCACACAAGTTTACCTTGCAGAAAAATAAAACCCTACTGAAATAAAACAAAGTAAAAATTAATACAAAAAAGCAACGTGTTCACACACATATGTCTAAACGAAGCAAACAAAGCCACGCTGTCTTCAGAAAATTGCACACGCCAACAGCAAGTACGACCAGCTTCATTCAGCATCTTATAACTGTTGACAGCCGTCTACGGACTTATTAAGATTTCTTTTCTTCCCGGAGAAAGACGCTGACCACATTACAGCAGGTGCTGCAGCCTTAACCCCGCGCGTGGCAGCACACGTCTTTAATTACTAACCGCCTGCACCGTGTTTCCCTTAAATTTGCAACTTAAACTTTATGACTATCATCAAATGCCCACATCTTTTTCTTCTGCTCTCATATAAAATATAAAAGGACAAAAACCTCTTCACACTAGATAAGCTATAGATCATTCATCTTTTCTCCGCCTCAGGACCCTTGCATTAGCCGGGCAATACAGTATAAGAAAGGGCTGATACTTCTATGGCTACCCACCCATTCTTGTCTAAACTTCAGCAAGGGCTGCTGTCAAATTAGCCATGAAAGGATTGGACGCGTTCAATCCCACTAAAGGTCGTGTGCTGGTTCTGAAGAAAGAAGGACATTTTTAGGGGGAAAGTAACAATAAAACAAATGTCCAAGATGTTTATGAAGGTCGATCTGCGGGTGTGCCAGAAATAATTGCTGGGAGGGAAGAGAAGCCGACAGAGGACACCACTTGGACCGGAGGCATTGATCTTCCAAACAAAGTACAGGTTTACCACAGTGCTCATCTTAGCTACTGACCGCCGCAGACTGAATGCAGATAATGGACTTAAGATTGCTGCGAGATGCTCTTTCAGCACCCATAATATTAATTATCCATTTGTAACCTTTGTGCATACGGGATTGGGGATGTTGTAGTCCTGTGGCCAGCACCCTTGCTTATCGGCACGAGGGTTATGGGTTCGAATTGCTAACAAGGCGGATTTAACAATGGATTTCAATATAATTATTTTCTTATGTTTGATTCTACAATTATAATTATTTCTGGATGTTTCCACTCTATCATAATAACTATTGCATCATATATGATTCTATAATTATAATTATTCTGTATGTTTCACTCTATCATAATAATTATTTCATCAAATCTGATTTTACAATTATAATTGTTTCAGCATGTCATAATGATTATTTCAGCATATTTGCTTCTATAATTATAATTATTTCTGCACATTATCATATTAAATATTTCATCATATCCGATTCTATAATTATTAATATTTCTGCATAATATAATAATCACTCTCATCATCATCAAGTCCCATGCCGACTGGCGCAGGCGTTCATGACTCTCCACAGATCTCGGTCTTTGGTTTTCTGGATCAACTCTGCCGTTGATATTCCTCCATGCCACCGTCGCAATCCATCCAGCATCATTTCTCGTGGTCTACCTCTGCCTCTTCATATTATGAGAAGACAGACACTGGAGAACATCATACACAAGTGTAAGAAAGAGACATTGTTCTGTGGTCATATAATGAGAAGACAGACACTAGAGAACATCATACACCAGTGTAAGAAAGAGACATTGTTCTGTGGTCATATAATGAGAAGACATTGGAGAACATCATACACCACTGTAAGAAAGAGATGGTGTTATGTAGTCATATAATAAGAAGACAGACACTGAAGAACATTATACACTACTGTAAGAAAAAGACATTTTTTGTGGTCATATAATAAGAAGACATACACTGGAGAACATCGTGATGACTAGAAATATCAGCGGTAGAAGAGGAAGTTTAAAAGTTAGTTGCATATCCTTTACAGGACGTCGCAGTCAACACCAGCATTGTTTTATTGCGGTTGTTATCTCTTGGCAAGTTTACGTTCTGTAGTTTGCCATTGCTTTCTGAACGACCGGCACACATAGCATTTCGTTAAAAACCAAGGCAAGGCGGTCTGCTGCCAAATCGTCCGAAGCTGTGTTTCGAACGGGGGTATGCGGGATTACGAACTGCGTCCGTAACAACTTCCCCACGGAGCGGGCCAGAAGAGGAAGTAATAGACAGAAATAACTGATGCGTGATGGTCTAGGACAGGGGTCACCAAACTTTTTTCACGGCGGGCCGGATAGCTGACAAAATGGCGAGCGCGGGCCGCATACTCATTCTGCACAATACTTGCGCCGTCTCCGTGGCGAAGGTCTTACGGACGCGGTTCGAAATCCCGTATACCCGCGTTCGAAACACAGCTGCGCGCGATTTGGCAGCAGACCGCGTTGCGCTGGTTTTTACTCTATGGAAAGGGTGCCGGTCATTCAGAAAGCAATGGCAAACTGCTGAACGTAAATTTGCCAAGACATTAACAACAGCAAACTATGCGAGTGTTGACTGCAAACGTCCTGTAAAGGATATGCTACTAGCTTTAACAATACTTGCAAGCCAGAACAAATGCTCTGGGAAAAAAGACGAAAAACTAAGTTAATCATGGGTGAGTGGCGTGCAATGCACACACACACACACACACACATACACACACGCACGCACGCACACACACACACACACACACACACACACACACACACACACACACAAAACAAAGACAACCAACATATTTATTTACTAAACAAGAAAAGAAAGTTTTCAAAGAAGGCGACGTTAGCAAAAAGATAGTTACATCAGACCCAGTGTGCACATATCCGAATCTCACAAACTAAGATAGACCAGTGTCGCAGGAAAATGTGCTTGATGGCATAGGCATGTGGATGGAAGGTGAGGATGAGCTTGGGTGCATTGTTAAGAGGTAGCGTTTGTTTGACGAGGGACATTTCCCGCAAGACTTGGGTTATGCGACAGAAAGCTGTGGACAAGACGTCCTCTGGGTAGGACCGTCTGCGGAAAAAGTCAAGCATTTCATGGGCTCTCTCGAGGAAGTCATTATCATCCTGACAGATACGACGAGGGCGGAGTAGCTGGGAATATGGGATGAAATCTTTGCAGCTTTTGGGGTGGGATGAGCTGTACAGGAGGAAACCGTGAGCGTCAGTAAGAGGCTGAAAGATATAAAAAAGTAAAGGTGCAGGATTTTCAACTCCAGGCAGCAGAGGCAAAGAGGATTAAGTGGTAACAGTTTTTCAATGAAGTCGGTGGGGATGTGACATTGGGAAAATTCTGGAGGCTGCACCGGCAGATGAAGAGACAGGCGATGCCTGGTACACAAGGTACCGTTTATGATGATAACAACCGACCTATGACAACTGGCAAGGACAAAGGTGAGGCTTTTTTTGCGCGATTTTTTAAAACAGACGGATCAGCAAGATAGGGCTATTAGAGATAACGTCAGAGAAGCATTGTCACGGGTCACTAGGAAGGAGGACTGTGAGATTAAAGTGGAGGACATTAGACGGGTACTGACGCGGGTTAAAGACACAGCGCCAGGTCCGGATTTGATGAGGTACTCCCTTATGAGGAACATAAATTATGGGGACTTGGAGGAGATGGCTCTTTGTTTCTACCTAAGCATCAATACGGCGGAAATACCCCACGATTGACTGCATAGCTACCTGGTCCCACTCCCAAAGCCAGGTAAGGATCAATCTAGACTTAATGGATACCGAATAATAACCCTGCAAAACATATACGGCAAAGTCCTCGAAAAATTAATAGCACGCAGGCTCCAGCGACATTTGGAAAGTCGTAATCTGCTTCCCCAAGGACTCGGCGGTTACCGGCCTGGGAAGGACACCTGGGCCAATGCTGCGACTTTTGTATTTGATGTCTACGAGGGCTTCCAGGATAAACGGGAGACAGTGGCGGTAGTTCTTGACCTGGAGGATGCGTATAACAGGGTTAGGTATGAATTATTAATACACACACTGTTGGACATGAAAATCTGCCCTTGCCTTATTAGATGGGCTGCGGCAGGGTTCCTGGACTTCTGATCCCTGTACTATTACACCTGGGTTGCCGCAGGGATCTGCCTTGTCCCCAGTGCTGTTTAATGTCTACACCAGTAAAATCGCAGCTATTGAGACACCAGGTGTGAGTAGAATCTTGACATTTGCAGATGATGTGCTGGTGTACAAACAGGGCAGAGACAGGGCCAGTTTGGCGAAAGACTTACAGGTGGCAGTAAACAGGGTGGCGGAGTGGTGTAGGGATGCAGGGGCCATTATACACCCAGACAAGGCATCGGTTGTGTGGTACTCCCTGGATAACCGGATCATCAAGGCAGATGTCCCAGGTATTATGTTGAATGTATGTCCTCTCAGTCGAGAGAGTAAATTGAAGTACTCGGGTATCACCTTTGAAAGGTGTTTGTCTATTAAGGATCTTCTTCTTCTTCTGCGTTCATCCGGAGTTGTTTTTTTTTCTTTTTCGGACGTGATTGCGTTGTGCCTGTTTATAGCAGAGCTGCGTTCTTGCGCCGTTAGGCCGACACATCCTACTTCTGCGGGCATTTGTTGACCGGGTTAACCTTCCCGGGGTCGTTTAAGGATCATGTGGAGGCCTTGGTGGTGAAGGCTGGTAGGGGACTTAATGCAATGAGGGCTGTGGCAGCAATCGGGATAGATCAGAGGATGCTGTACAGGCTCTTTCAACAGTTAATAATTTAGGTCATTGAGTATGGTTTGGGGCTGCTGACAGTAACAAAGAGCCAGCTTGAAAGGTTGGAGCGCATACAGACTGCTGACATGCAGTTAATCCTGGGGTGCACAAAGGACACACCAATTATATGCATGAGGCATATCCTGGCGCTACCAACAATGACGGATAGGCATAGGGTCCTTCAGGCCAAATGGTACCTGAGAGTTGCCGCAGATAGGGATCACCCGCTGCATGCCGCAATGGATATGGTCAAGGGTCATAGACTAAGACGAGGCAGGTCCTGGATGGCACAGGCAGAACTTTCTATACGTCAGGTGTATGATCTAGAGACCATCAATCGTGAAAGAGAGTGGGTTGAAGGTCCGGAATACATCACAGACTGGCACAATGTAATAATAACACTGGGTCGTGAGTGCAGAGAATGGGCAGCGAGCCGCACTGAGTTTGAAGTGCAACAGCTGATCCAGAGCAGCACACATTAAGGTGACAATAGTCATCTACACCGATGGGTCAGGGGTGAGAAACAGACGTAATGGCTGGGGCTTTATTGCAAAGGCTAATGGACGAGTCTTGAAAACGGAGAGTCTGGCATATGAGACTACGACCTCCAGTATGAGAATGGAGGTGGAGACAGTAACAGCGGCATTCCGGTGGCTAGAGGAGACCACTGGAACACACGTTGTATTCATTACGGATTCAAAGAGTATGCTTAGTAAGGTGGAGAAAGTAATGTTTCGTGTGGAATGGCTCTCGTCGCTTCAGAGGTCAGTAGTATATTAGGGCGCCCAGACACACATTATGCCTCCAAAGATGGCGGCTGATAGGGTTTATGAAGGAAAATATGGGGAAAATTGCCGACTCGGAAAAAAATTCTTTGGCGGCGTGTGGGAACGGGTCAATTTTTTTGACGGGTGTTGGCGGGTAAGTGTCTGTGAAAGTAATTAAGGTAATATTTAGTTGGTGGGAATAGAAAGCGAGGTTGTGAGCACGGATGAAGGAATAGTACTTACTGGAAATAGAAAGCAAGGTTGTGAGTAGGGATGAGGGAGGGCTGTAAGTTATATATGTTGGATGTGGTTACGTATATGAATGTATTAGTATGCGTGGTGTAGTGATGTATAAACTGCCAAGGGTGTGATGGGTCGTGGTTTCTACTCATGGGTTGGATATATGGTGGTGGCGTAGACATCTCATAATGTGTTAGTATGCGTGGTGAGTAATGTATAAACTGCCAAGGGTGTGATGGGTCGTGGTTATACTTGACGAAGTAAGAGGTGTAGATGGTTACTATCATCTGAACAGTGTGATAGTAGTGTCTAAGTGAAAGTAAAGGGTGGTATGTAGCTTATTCACTACCATCATTACAAAGGAAATCTTATAAAGTTATAATGGGTGTCATTTGATGGTAAGGGGTGGATATTAGTGGTCAAGTAGGAGTGCTATAGGGTTGGTCATAAATGTAATAAGAGGTGTTCGCAGTTACACACTGGTCAACCAGTGGTCAAGCAATGGTCAAGTAAGGGCCAAGTAGTCAAGTAAGGAAATTTTAGGGAAAAGTTATTGTAATGATATGGTGCTGATTAAAGAGTGGTAAATTAGTGGTCAAGCAGTGGTCAAGCAGTGGTCAAGTAAGGAAAATTTTAGGGACAATTGGTCGTAGTGACATGGTAATGCTTAAATTAGTGGTAAATTAGTGGTCAAGTAGTGGTCAAGCAGTGGTCAAGCGGTGGGTAAGTGAGGAAAATTTTAGGGAAATTTTAGGGAAAAGTGATTGTAACGATATGGTGATGTTTAAAGGGTGGTAAATTAGTGGTCAAGCAGTGGTCAAGCAGTGGTCAAGTGAATAAATTTTAGCGGAAAGTAGTTGTAGCGACATGGTGATGTTTAAAGGGGGGTAAATTAGTGGTCAAGTAGTGGTCAAGTAGTGGTCAAGTAGTGGTCAAGTAGTGGTCAAGTGGTCGAGTGACCACTTAAATTGTAGAGGACGATGTGCCTAAGATTATGGTAGTGGTTAAAGTGATCGATGACGTGGTCAAGCAGTGGTCAAGCAGTGGTCAAGTAGTCGATCGACCACTTAAATTGTAGGGGAAAGTACGTATAGTGCAATGGTGGGGGGTAAAGTGAGGAAGAATCAATAGTAGTGATAATAGTACTACCAATATTAAAAATCATACAAAGAGGGTCATACAAACACAAAGACAGCCAAGTACACACATGTGCACACTTGATACATTTGTACATACATACATACACATAAAGACAACCAAACACACACACACGTACACACATACAGATACAAAGACAACCAGACATACACATAAAGACAGACAAGCACAAAGACACACCCATACCATTACTACTGTCATCACAAAAATACACAAGTACAGACACACTCACCCATACACAAGAACACTCACAGACAAATACAAAGACAGCCAAGTACAAAGACACACCCATCGCCTATGATTACTACTGTCATCACAACTATACACAAGTACACACCCATAAACAAATACACAAGAACACTCAAACACAAACACAAAGACAACCATACACAGACAACCCATACCATTACTACTGTCACTATCAACAGATATACACATGTGCAGAGACAGCACAGACACACTCACCCATACACAAGAACACTCAAAGACAAATACAAAGACAGCCAAGTACACACACACATACACACCCATCGCCAACGATTACTACTGTCATCACAACCATACTCAAGTACACACCCATAAACAAATACACAAGAACACTCAAAGACAAACACAACGACAACCATACACACTTGTACATACAGACACACTCGTACCATTACTACTGTCATCACAACTATACACAAGTACAGACACACTCACCCATACACAAGAACACTCAAAGACAAACACAAAGACAACCACACACAGACACATTTGTACATACAGACATACACATAAAGACAGACAAGCACAAAGACAAACCATACTATTACTACTGTCACATCAACAGCTATACACAAGTTTTCACAAAGAAGTAGTTTACTCCCCATTCTTCATTGAAAACATGACACTCAGCATCCACTTTTCTTTTCTTAGCAGCCATAATGAAGGATGAAGTAAACTGGATATGAAAATGAAAAAGACATTGAATTAGAAATATAATTAAAATCCTATTGAAACAAAAGAAAAGCAGAGGACTAGGGGTCATTGGTGAAGCTACGGCTCACCAAATGTAGATATAAAGTTTATAGGTACCTCTGGTAATAGAATATATCTCATAATAAGGTTTCCAAAATATATAAATAGGGCCGGCCTAAATAAACAGCCTAGAGCAGAGTTTTTCAACTGGGGTTCCGCGAGTGGCAGCCAGGGTTTCTGCCGAAACAGACCGAAATCGCCTAAATGCAACATTTCTGCCCATCTGGTTTATTACATAAAGTAGGACAGACACTTGGATCATCACACAGAGTTCATTGTGACCAACGTAAACATTTGCGTAAGGATGTGCTCCAACAGAAAGGTTAAAAAACATTGGCCTAGAGACCAGCTCCATTAACACCTTGACCGGGAAATTCGTCTGTGCTGGAGATACAATTTTCGTAATAACACGAGGCTTCCATGGCATTTGTATGCTATGGTTGCTACTTTATTGCCTCTATTCACACTTGTATTTCACTTACCTTTCACTGTCAAACAAAGAAATCCTTGTTGCCTACCTATAAAATGGATAACTGGCAAAAAGATGTAAATATTTCTGGAGCATTGGACCTGTGTTGACAGCCAAGACGCGTCTGGGGGAGGGAAAGATTCGTGTGTGTGTGTGTGTGTGTGTGTGTGTGTGTGTGTGTGTGTGTGTGTGTGTGTGTGTGTGTGTGTGTGTGTGTGTGTGTGTTGCTATGAAAACCATGGTAACGTCAGAGCGTACTCGGCGCTATCACGAGCCCGCGAATTACCTGGGATGGTGTGAAATAAGCAAATATTGCAATAAACAAGAAAATCTAGATACAATAATTTATAATTGACAATAGTAAATTTAAGACACATAGCAGCCAGGAGGTCTCCGCGCCTGTAAAGATCTCCTATTATTCTAAACATAATATTTACATTTAAATTGTATCATATCATCCCGTGTTACATACCAAGCAAGTTCAAGTACCTTCGGCGGGCCGGATGAAATGACGTCGCGGGCCGGATCCGGCCCGCGGGCCGTAGTTTGGTGACTCCTGGTCTAGGATAATGGCATATTGCAATGCCGTCATCAGAGCTTATCAGCGACACAAAGGACTAACGTATGTAGAGTCACATTAAAGACGACGGCACTCGGCGACGCACGCTATTATGATCATTTCACTCCACGTTGTGATTATTTCACTCTATTATGCTGATTAATTTCCCTTGTTTCACTCTAACATTATGATTTTTTTTTTTTTTTACGTTGCACGCCCTTTGCATAGGGTTGCCAGACGTCCGGCAAAGAAAGGACATATCCTCATTTTTAGCCTAATGTCCTGCGTCCGGCAGCAAAGCTAAAAACCTTTAATATGTCCGGCTTTTAAAATATTTTATGTTATTATTTTTTATGTATTGTTGTTACACCTTACAATGTATCTACACTCTACCGTGTGTTTAAATTCTTTATTAAAACCTATTGCTTAATAATATTTATTTAATTTTCCTTTTCTTCTTCTTCTTCTTCTTTGCGTTCATCCGGAGTGATTTTTTCAGATGTGATTGCGGTGTGTCTGGTTAGGCACCCTCGGGTCGAAACCCTCAGGCCAACACATCCGACTTTTAGCGTGCATTTTTGGCCAGGTTAGCAATCCTGGGAGACTCTCACTTTTGTGGTACCGTCCACATCTCAGCTGGTCTAGTTGGAACAGTCGAAGACTACACGGTCATCCCTCAAGTGAAGGCAGGGACAGTCCATAGCATTTTCCGCCATCCTAGGTGGCTTCCATAATTGCAGAGCCGGCACATAACGCTCTGGTGCTAGGTTTACCGAGGGAATCGTCACGTCCTGCTCATGGCTGTTTTAATTCCTCACTTCAATATATTGGGCATTTCGCTCGCCCTGGGCCGTTCCTGCACAAACCAGTCAGCTCTGCGGTTGGTTTCCACTAAGCGAGTTTTCGGACATGTGCTTGTCCCTGTACCCATCAGAGCTGTTTCAGGCACGGCGGACATTCGGAAAACTACCTAGTCAGAGCTGTTCCGAACAAGAGCGGCATTCGGAAACTAGGTAGTCAGAGCTGTTCCTAGCACGGGAGACATTCGGACGAGACATTTCACTCGGACGTAAATGCGTAGTGTCAATTTTTAGTTTGCCACCCGTAGGACGACACTTCCGACTTCCGGCGGGCATTTTTTAGTGAGGTTAGCCTTCCTCTGGTTTCGAGACACGTTAGACTGTTGTAATGTCACCCACATCTCAGCTGGTCAAGATAGAACGATCAACGATATCGTGGTCTGCCCTCAAGGGAAGGCAGGGGCAGACCATGGGCATTATCTCGCTATCTAAGGAGGCTTCCATAATTGCAGAGCCGGCACATATTGCTCTGAGACTGGGCTCACCCAAGGAGTTTCCACGTCCTGCTCATGGCTGCTTTAGTTCCTCACTTCCATGTGTTGGGCATCCCACTTGCCACTGATCGCTCAATCACACACCATGAGCGGTCAGACTGCGAGTGACATCCACTCGGTAAGCTTTTGCTTGTGACTTCAGACCACGCAATAGGTTCGCTCGCCGTGCGTTCCATTTCGCGTTGATGAGACATTCTTCCACTTTTGTCTACACTCTCTATGAGTTAGATACAGACAGTTTCCGTAACCCTTCGACTGGGGCACTTTTCTGACATTTTTGTACTCGCTCACGAGGTAGGCTACATGTGCTGCCGGCTCAGCACCTTACCTTCGTGCAGCAGTGAACGGGAAACGGCCAGGCCCCTTCATCCGGGAAACTCTCATATCCCCCAGCTGGGAGCCTTCGAACATGTATCAGACCTGAGCATGTAGCTTGCTCAGTATCATGTTTCTATTTTCCGGTAGACGGGTATCAGCCTGGCTCTAAGATCCGAGGGTTTGTGGCTTAGAGGCGTTCAGCCACAGCCCCCGACAGCCCTTAAGAGCTTTGTCCGGACCAAGAAATTCTGCCTTTGTGCACCTCATTTAAATTTTGACTGCTATCCTCAGTCTATGCCTGCAGAGCAGCAGGTTGTGTCTCTCTTAGTCTGGTCCCTATCCCATAAGCTGTCCGATATGTAATTTTTCACCCATCGGCAAGCAAAATGGGGTCTATGGGACACGCAAGCTCCCCCACCACGTCAAGGTGGAGACACATCGGGGGAGTAATTTTCCTTTTTATACCAAACTAGCTGACCCGGCCCGGCTTCGCCCAGTCCCTGGTGGGGAGCATCTAATTTAATTCATATAATTAGTCATGTAAGCTCCCATTCCCGTTCCCGACTATCTACCTGTCTGTCTATTATTAGAAAGAGCACTTGAAAGATCTTTACATCTTCCCCCAACAATTAACTTGGGTAAATGGAGCGTCTCATTTAATTCATATTCGGCCCCTGCTCCCGTTCCCGTTCCCAACAAAGACGACCCGGCCCGGCTTCGCCCAGCTCCTGGCGGGGAGCATCTCATTTAATTCATATTCGGCCCCTGCTTCCGTTCCCGTCCCCAAAGCGGGGACCATCTCGTTTAATTCATATTCGGCCCCTGCTCCAGTTCTTGTTCCCTGTCTGTCTATCTGTCTGCCTGTCTGTCTAATAATTTATTGGTTGCGGTTAGAACAACCTTAGATAAACGAAGACCAACTTACAAAAAGCATTAGAAAGAGCACTTGAAAGATCTTTACATATTCCCCCCAAAATTAACTTGGGTAAATGGAGCGGCGTCAGCAGCAGCAGAAGAAGAAGAAAAAGGAGGAGTAGGAGGAGGGAGGAGGAAGAGGGTGGAGGAGGGAGGAGGAGGAGAAGGAGGAGGGAGGAAGAGATAGGCGGAGAGAGGAGGAGGAGGGAGGAGGAGGAGTAGGGAGGAATAGGAGGAAGGAGGAGGGAGGAGGAGGGATTAGGAGGAGGAATGGGAAAGAGGAGAAGGAGGAGGAGGGAGGAGGAGGGAGGAGGAGGAAGAGGGAGGAGGAGGAAGGAGGAGGAGGAGAGGAGGAGGAGAGAGAGGAGGAGGAGGAGGAGGAGAAGGAGGAGGAGGAAGGAGGAGGAAGAGGAGGAGGGAGGAGGAGAAGGAGGAAGAGGAGGAGAAGAGGGAGGAGGAAGAAGGAGAATGAGGGAGAAGGAGGAGGAGGAGGTAGAAGGAGGGAGGGGGAGAACGCAGGAGGAGGAGGGGGAGGAGAAGGAGGGAGGAGGAAGAGGGAGGAGGAGGGAGGAGGAAAAGAGAGGAGGGAGGAGGTGGAGGGAGAAGGAGGAGGGAGGAAGAGGTAGAAGGAGGAGGGAGAAGGAGGAGGGAGGAGAAAGGAGAAGGAGGGGGAGGAGGAGGAGGAATGATGAGGAGGGAGGAGGAGGAAGAGGGAGGAGGAGGGATGTGGAGGAAGGAAGAGGAGGGAGGAGGAGGGAGGAGGTAGAGGGAGGAGGAGGAGGGAGGAAAAGGGAGGAGAGAGGAGGAGGGAGGAGGTAGGAGGAGGAGGAAGAGGGAGGAGGAGGGAGGAGGAGGAGGGAGGAAGAGATAGGCGGAGAGAGGAGGAGGAGGAGGAGGAGGAGGAGTAGGGAGGAATAGGAGGGAGGAGGAGGGAGGAGGAGGAGGAGGAGGGGGGAAAGAGAAGAAGGAGGAGGATGGAGGAGGAGGAAGAGGGAGGAGGAGGGAGGAGGAGGAAGGAGAGGAAGGAGGGGAGGAGGAGGAGAGAGGAGGAGGTATAGGAGGAGGGAGAAGGAGGATGGAGGAGGGAGGAGGACGGAGAGAGGGAGGAGAAAGAGAGAGGAGGAAGAGGGAGAAGGAGGGAGAAGGAGGAGGAGGAGGAGGGAGGAGGAGAACGCAGGAGGAGGAGGGGGAGGAGGAGGGAGAGGGAGAGGGAGAAGGAGGAGGGAGGAGGAGGGAGGAGGTGGAGGGAGAAGGAGGAGGGAGGAAGAGGTAGAAGGAGGAGGGAGAAGGAGGAGGGAGGAGGGTGAGAGGAGGAATGATGAGGAGGGAGGAGGAGGAAGAGGGAGGAGGAGGGATGTGGAGGAGGGAGGAGGTAGAGGGAGGAGGAGGAGGAGGAAAAGGGAGGAGGGAGGAGAGAGAGAGGAGGAGAAGGTAGGGGGTAGGAGGAGGACGAAGAGGGAGGAGGATGGAGGAGGAGGAAGAGGTAAGAGGAGGAGGAAGAGGGAGGAGGAGGATGGAGGAGGAAGAGGAGGGAGAGAAAGGAGGGGAGGGGAAGAGGAAGAGGGTAGGAGGAGGAGGGGAGAGGAGGAGGGATGTGGAGGAAGGAGGAAGAGGGAGGAAGAGGGAGGAGGTAGAGCGAGGAGGAGGAGGGAGGAAAAGGGAGGAGGGAGGAGGAGAGAGGAGGAGGGAGGAGGTAGGAGGAGGAGGAAGAGGGAGGAGGAGGGAGGAGGAGGAAGGAGGAGGAAGAGGGAAGAAGAGGAGGAAGAGGGAGGAGGAGGATGGAGGAGGAGAGGGAGGAGGGGAGGGGAAGAGGAAGAGGGTAGGAGAAGGAGGAGGGGAGAGGAGGAGGAGGGAGAAGGAGGGAGGAGGAGAAGTGAGGAGGATAGAGGAGGGGAAGGAGGGAGGAGGAGGGGAGAGGAGGAGAAGGGAGGAGGCGGAGGGAGAAGGAGGAAGGAGGAGGAGGAGGAGGAGGGAGGAGGGAGAGGGGAGGGAGAATGAGGAGGGGAGGAAGGAAAGGGAGGTGGAAGAGGAGGAGGGAAGAGGAGGAGGGAGGAGGAAGGAGGTAGAGGGAGGAGGAGGAGGTAGAGGGAGGAGGAGGAGGAAGGAAAGGGAGGAGGAAGAGGAGGAGAAGGGAGGAGGAGGAGGTGGAGGGAAGAGGTAGAGGGAGGAGGAGGGAGGAGGAGAAGGGAGGAGGAGGGAGTAGGATGGAGGAGGAAGAGGGAGAAGGAGGGAGAAGGAGGAGGAGGAAGAGGGAGAAGGAGGAAGGAGTAGGAGGGATGAGGATTGAGGAGGAGGGAGAGGAAGAGGGAGAAGGAGGAGGAGAGGAGGAGAGAGGAGGAGGGAGGAGGTAGAGGGAGGGGGAAGAGGAGGAGGAGAGAGGAGGAGGGGTGTGGAGGGAGGAGGTAGAGGGAGGAGGAGGGAGGAGGAGAAGAGAGGAGGAGGGAGTTCGCCATTCCGAATTCATACTCGTCTAGGTTCTTTGATTTCGGTCCTTCCATTGATTGTTCTTCCCTTCTACATGACTGTAGATAACTTCCTTACACATAAAAAGATGAATTGTTATTGATATTGCCGTGGCATGGAGGAATATCAGCAGCAGAGTTGATCCAGAAAACCAAAGACCGAGATCTATGGAGAGCCATGAATGCCTACGCCAGCCGGCACGGCACTTGATGATGATGATGATTGCCGTGTGACGATTCTGTGTAGTCACGTCATTTTCTTCGCTTTTCCTAACGTTGTGGTTCGGGGATTCTTTCATCATCATCATCATATATTTACGTACGTATTTAGGGAGGGGGAGGAGGGAGGAGGAGGAAGAAAAAAAAATATGACAGTTGGCAGCACTGGAATGAGAGGAAGACGTGTAGAAAATTTCATCTCAATCGGATGGGCCGTTCGCGAACGCATAAAGGACATACAGACATACACATCCACACACATTGCCTTTTATATATAAGATGTGAAACATCAATTATTTGTATAATTTGAATCTAACTGTTGCTCTATTCGGCAACACTAACAATACTGTAGTCTCTATGGTGAAAATGTTAATGTTATTTCGGGTTCCGGTAGCAGAGACGCCACTTAAAATTGTTTTTTTTTTTTTCTTTTTAAATTTGTAATGTTTGCCGTCTATGTTTATATACTCAAATGTGTTGCAGAAAATGCATGCGGCTGAAGCAACTTTTGCATTTCATACAGTTTGTCATCATCAGTAATACAACTCGATGACCTGTACAGCTGGTTTGAAGCACACATTATTTGAAGATTCAGAAATTGCTAAAAATATTGCTTGTGCAAAAACAAAGACTGAAGCAATAATAAACCAGGTGATTGCCCCCCCCCCCCCTCTCCTCCCTCCCCCCACACACTGTTGATGAATTGGATAAATCTTTAAGTGGTATTTCATGTTTCGGTCTTTCGACAGATGCTAGCAATCACGGTTCGCAGAAAATATTTCCGATCGTTGTTCAGTACTTTGACTGAAAAGCAGGTGAAATCCAAACTAAGATTCTCGAGTGAGACAACACACCAAATGAAACCTCAGAAATTATATCACAGTATATTTTGAGAACACTCCAAAAACATTATTTGTACTCTAAATGTGTTGCTTTTGCTAGTGACAATGCCAATGTGAATTTTAGAGGCATTAACAGAAGAGAAGGTAGAAATGTGTTCTCGCATTCGAAGGAAGCCTTGAGCAAGCCATTAGTAGGCTTTGGATGTTCTGCTCATGTTCTGCACAACTGCATCCAACACGGCGCAGATTTAATGCAGATTTACGTTGAATCATTTTTGAATCTATTGTCTTGAAGATATTCAATACCTTTTATATATACACTGTCAGAACAGAAACTTCCCCTGTGCTATGTGTCCACCGTGACGAGATAGAGGGGCTTGCTCGTTCCGATGACCCTAAGAGCTATGCCGACGGTAAGTAGTGTATTTTGAAACTCATCCACACAAAACACATCCAAGATGGCGATATATAGGGTTTATGAAGGATATATGGGATTTTTTGGGGAAAATTGCCGACTCGGTGAACTTTTTTTGGCGGTAGCTGGTGGGAACGAAAAATCTGTGGGTTTTTGGCGGGTGTCTGTGAAAGTAATTAAGGTAAAAGTATTCGTGTCTATGTTGGTTGGTTCTGTAAAAGTACTGGAAAGAGAGGGTGTGAGTACGGATGAGGGAGGGCTGTAAGTTATATATTTTGGTTGGTTACGTAGGGTATATGAATGTGTTAGTATGCGTGGTGTAGTGATGTATAAACTGCCAAGGGTGTGATGGGTCATGGTTTCTACTCATGGGTTGGATATATGGTGGTGGCGTAGACATCTCATAATGTGTCTGTTCACTATGCGTGGTGAGTAATGTATAAACTGCCAAGGGTGTGATGGGTCGTGGTTATACTCGACCAAGTAAGAGGTGTAGATGGTTACTATCATCTGAACAGTGTGATAGTAGTGTCTAAATGAAAGTAAAGGGTGGTATGTAGCTTATTCACTATCATCATTACAAAGGAAATCTTATAAAGTTATAATGGGTGTCATTTGATGGTGGTTTTTTTAAGGGGGAAATTTTTTTAAAAAAAATA
>JACEFZ010006703.1:0-84539 GCA_014155875.1 Cepaea nemoralis | reverse complement strand
AATTTTTTTCCCCGGGGGGAAAAAAATTTAAACCCTTTGAAAAAAAAAAATTTTTTGTTCGGGGACGTTTTAAACAAAAAAACCGAGACCCTGAAGAAGGATCGCCAGATCCTATAGTCTGGACACCGAGCTGTGAAGAAGCTTAGGGAATTTGAAAACAGGCTTTGGTGGATAGGCCAGTCCTCCAACCCCCCAAATTTTGGAGAAAACGTTTGTTCTAAGAACCCGCGGTAACATAGGGATTGGGGCAACTTGTTGCAGAAAGGGCGAGAGGATGCTTCGGTGCTATTGTCCGGTGGCGTATGCAAGTAAAAACGTTACCCGCCAAACGGATTATCCCAGTCAAACGGGAATTTGGGTCTAGGTAGGCGGTACAAAAATTTAAACCCTTATCTGTATGGAGTACCGTTCAAAGTGCGTCCGACCATCAACCTCTGATTTTTTGGCAACTTCTAAGAAACTGAACGCGAGTTAATGAATGGTCTTGCCCCTAAAACCCCTATCAGTTCACGGTCGAATACACCCCCGGAAGGGAAAATGTGGGAGCAAATTTCTACCCGGGGCCTCCTATGGTTGAATGTAGGGTGGGGCCATTCGAACAGAACCTCTGGCAGTAAAAAGTTGGTAGGGTTCGCTTTTTTTAAGATGGGCCATGTGGTGAAACGGGCCAATGGCTCATTCCTCAGGGGCTTTTTTTTTGGGAAACAGGGGAAACAGCTTTCGGAAGCCTCATTCTCTTGTTCGCTCAACCCTTATGAAGGAATTTCTTTTGGGTTACCTTCATAACACAATTTTTTACATGGAGCAATAGATATAGGTCTTTTCTTTTTTGGGTAGAAAACCTGTAGCGCCCTTTCGCCAAATGCGCACTGGTGCGGCTTCTGGAGAATTCATGTCCGTTTCTACTGATCGCTACCCCTGCCTAATGTCAAAGTTCAAGTTAAAGATTGAGACATTTTAAAAGGCAGAATCTGATGGGCTATGAAATAAACTTGGGTTGTAATTTTTTGCACTTATAAATCTCTAGTCTTTAACGACTGAGATGATATGGCGAAACAGCAGTCTTGCCATATTGGGAGGGGGTGACCGTTAGCCAATCGGGCTAAGCTTCTTAATCTTGGAATGGCAAGGAACAAATCTGAGCAATAAATTTTTCCCCAAAATGTATCGCTTGTTCTTGGCAGCCGATAGACGAGTGCTATCTTTCTTCTACGGCTTACCTCTACTTAGTAGCTTCTCTCTTTTAAAATATAAACACATTTGATAGCTACGGTGTGCCGGAAGGAGGGAAGGGCTCCTGGGGAGGGGGTCCACCAATCTATGATTTTATCTTCTTGAGCCGGAAGAGGCTATCCACGGTGCTATCTCTTTCGTCTTTTAGTCGATAGGATGATGTGGGGAATATAAATAAACTTCTTTATCTCATTGAGAGAACTGCTTTCCTCTGAATCTACGTGTTAGGTGGGGCAACTCCCGGGTACATTGCGGCGACAGCTCAGACAAAGCAGCGGCCGGAAGGGGTATATCTTCGTTCCTATTCTTGCGGGAATGGGGAACTACACTGAGTGCCATACAACCCACTACTATAATATTAGTTAAGGGGGAGAAACACACAGATTACTAGGAAACACCACACCACAAGATCTTTGGCGTGAAAGGCATGGTTTGCAAGGGAGAGAGAACGGGGAAACGAATGTGCCCAATAATAATAAAGGCAGGGTCGAGTGTGGAGAGTGAGTCTTGTATGCAACAGGGTGCATAGGTAGCCGACAGGACGTCTACAAGTTGGAGGTCTGCTCAAGCCAGGACGTAGCCAAATCCAGGGGTACCGGGAATGTCAGACGCATTCAAGCAAGCCACTTATATACTGGTCTTGGTAAGCCGAAATGCATAACTAATGTCATGACTGGGGCCCCAAATTTGGGACCTCAGGATTGTAGTGCATGAGTCAGCTTGATCCCTCACTGGAATTTTATTATCTACAGGGTCCTTCTTTTGAAGTCCTCTCATCGATTTAAGGTCGAGTGTTTACCATAAAGTGTGTTGAAAGACTCGACAGGGCTTCTATGCCCAAACTATAAGCACATGATGAAGCAGGGCAAGTCAGGGGGACATACCAGGTATAATGTTTTTTCTAATATAACTGGAGAGGCGTTACAAAAATGTAATGAGTGACACAACAGCCAACTCAGGTCTTCTTAGTGACTGAAGGTCGAGCGTTTGTGGATGAGGCGGTTTGGACTTACGCCAATTCCCATCCTTGTCCGGGACAGCGAAAGACTCTGATTCATTCCCTATACCCAATCTGGTATCATGACTTTGGTTACCAACCTCAATTGTGCCCAGTGATCCCATGGAACTTTCCCAGACCAGATTACTGACTATATCGTGGTGACCTAGGAAACTTGGAAGCTGTTGTTCGAACAACCGACTTTGGATAGAGAGACAGGATCCGTTGCCCGGTGAGGCAGTTGTGAAATGACTGGACAATTTCAAGATCTGTGCTATAGGATGTTCAGAGTTTTTTGGATTCATTTCTGGACTAGAGTTGTCACATCAGTTTTGTTTTCTGGACTTGTATAGGTTTATCTGTCTTGGTGTTCTTCTGTGTTGTCTTTATTACGGTATTAAATTCAAATTATAGTGACTGAGACGGTCGTCATGTTACGTGTGTGTCAGCCAGAAATACACTGCAGGAAATAACCCTGAGGTCGAAAGAGAGTGTGACAGTAAGTCCGGGGAACGGATGAGGGTTGGCAACAAAGACCTATTCCCAGCCAGGGCAAAAGAATAAGATTGAAATATTGTGACGGGACATTATGGGACCCTCCCCATAGCTTGTTACAGAGTGAACATACCGGGGATGAACACACAGGGGATGAACATACATGGGAGTGAACTTACAGGGGATGAACACACAGGGGATAAACATACATGGGAGTGAACATACCGGGGATGAACACACAGGGGATAAACATACATGGGAGTGAACATACAGGGGATAAACATACATGGGAGTGAACATACCGGGGATGAACACACAGGGGATAAACATACATGGGAGTGAACATACCGGGGATGAACACACATGGGATAAACATACATGGGAGTGAACACACAGGGGATAAACATACATGGGAGTGAACACACAGGGGATGAACACACAGAGGATGAACACACAGGGGATGAACACACAGAGTATGAACACACAGGGGATGAATATACATGGGAGTGAACACACAGGGGATGAACATACATGGGAGTGAACACACAGGGGATGAACACACAGAGGATGAACTCACAGGGGATGAACACACAGAGGATGAACACACAGGGGATGAACATACATGGGAGTGAACACACAGGGGATGAACATACATGGGAGTGAACACACAGGGGGTGAACACACAGGGGATGAACACACAGGGGATAAACATACATGGGAGTGAACACACAGGGGATGAACACACAGAGGATGAACTCACAGGGGATGAACACACAGAGGATGAACACACAGGGGATGAACATACATGGGAGTGAACACACAGGGGATGAACATACTGGGAGTGAACACACAGGGGATGAACATACATGGGAGTGAACACACAGGGGATGAACACACAGAGGATGAACACACAGGGGATGAACATACATGGGAGTGAACACACAGGGGATAAACATACATGGGAGTGAACACACAGGGGATGAACATACATGGGAGTGAACACACAGGGGATGAACACACAGGGGATAAACATACATGGGAGTGAACACACAGGGGATGAACACACAGAGGATGAACACACAGGGGATGAACACACAGGGGATGAACATACATGGGAGTGAACACACAGGGGATGAACACACAGGGGATGAACATACATGGGAGTGAACACACAGGGGATGAACATACATGGGAGTGAACACACAGGGGATGAACACACAGGGGATGAACATACATGGGAGTGAACACACAGGGGATGAACATACATGGGAGTGACACACAGGGGATGAACATACATGGGAGTGAACACACAGGGGATGAACATACATGGGAGTGAACACACAGGGGATGAACATACATGGGAGTGAACACACAGGGGATGAACATACATGGGAGTGAACACACAGGGGATGAACATACATGGGAGTGAACATACAGGGGATGAACACACAGAGGATGAACACACAGGGGATGAACACACAGAGGATGAACATACATGGGAGTGAACACACAGGGGATGAACATACAGGGGATGAACATACATGGGAGTGAACACACAGGGGATGAACATACAGGGGATGAACATACATGGGAGTGAACACACAGGGGATGAACATACAGGGGATGAACACACAGGGGATGAACATACAGGGGATGAACACACAGGGGATGAACATACAGGGGATGAACACACAGGGGATGAACATACATGGGAGTGAACATACAGGGGATGAACACACAGAGGATGAACATACAGGGGATGAACACACAGGGGATGAACATACAGGGGATGAACATACATGGGAGTGAACACACAGGGGATGAACATACAGGGGATGAACACACAGGGGATGAACATACAGGGGATGAAAATACAGGGGATGAACATACAGGGATGAACACACAGGGGATGAACATACATGGGAGTGAACATAACAGGGGATGAACACACAGAGGATGAACACACAGGGGATGAACACACAGAGGATGAACTACATGGGAGTGAACACACAGGGGATGAAACATACATGGGATGTGAACACACAGGGGCTGACATACAGAGGATGAACATACAGGGGATGAACAACAGAGGATGAACACACAGGGGATGAACATACATGGGAGTGAACACACAGGGGATGAACACACAGGGGATGAACACACAGGGGATGAACATACATGGGAGTGAACACACAGGGGATGAACATACAGGGGATGAACACATCAGGGAGTGAACACACAGGGGATGAACATACAGGTGATGAACACACAGGGGATGAACATACAGGGGAGTGAACATACAGGGGATGAACACACAGGGGATGAACACACAGGGGATGAACATACATGGGAGTGAACACACAGGGGATGAACATACAGGGGATGAACACACAGGGGATGAACATACAGGGGAGTGAACATACAGGGGATGAACACACAGAGGATGAACACACAGGGGATGAACACACAGAGGATGAACATACATGGGAGTGAACACACAGGGGATGAACATACAGGGGATGAACCACAGAGGATGAACAACAGGGATGAACACACAGAGGATGAACATACATGGGAGTGAACACACAGGGGATGAACATACAGGGGATGAACACACAGGGGATGAACACACAGGGGATGAACATACATGGGAGTGAACATACAGGGGATGAACACACAGAGGATGAACACACAGGGGATGAACACACAGAGGATGAACATACATGGGAGTGAACACACAGGGGATGAACACACAGAGGATGAACTCACAGGGGATGAACATACATGGGAGTGAACATACAGGGGATGAACACACAGGGGATGAACACACAGAGGATGAACACACAGAGGATGAACACACAGGGGATGAACACACAGGGTATGAACATACATGGGAGTGAACATACATGGGAGTGAACACACAGGGGATGAACATACATGGGAGTGAACACACAGGGGATGAACATACATGGGAGTGAACATACATGGGAGTGAACACACAGGGGATGAACATACATGGGAGTGAACATACATGGGAGTGAACACACAGGGGATGAACATACATGGGAGTGAACACACAGGGGATGAACACACAGAGGATGAACACACAGGGGATGAACATACATTGGAGTGAACATACAGGGGATGAACACACAGGGGATGAACACACAGAGGATGAACACACAGAGGATGAACACACAGGGGATGAACACACAGAGGATGAACATACATGGGAGTGAACATACAGGGGATGAACACACAGGGGATGAACATACATGGGAGTGAACATATCGGGGATGAACACACATGGGATAAACATACATGGGAGTGAACATACCGCGGATGAACATACCATGGATGAACATACCGAGTTGAACTTACAGGGGGTGAACGTACAAAAGGTGAACATGCTATGGATGAACATACAGGGGTGAACACACAGGGATTGAACATACATGGGATGAACATACCGGGGATGAACATACAAAAGGTGAACATGCATGGGATGAACATACCGGGGAGAACATACATACAGAAGTAGAACATACATGGGATGAACATACCGGGGAGAACATACCGGAGATGAACATATAGGAGGTGAACATACATGATATGAAAATACAGGGGGTGAACAGACAGGGGATGAACATTCCGAGGGTGAACATACATGGGATGAAAATACCGGGTATTAACATACAGGGATGAACATAAGTGAGATGAATAAAAGATGAACTTAATCAGATGAACACAATCTGAATATATGTGAGTTGAACAAAAGATGAACATATATGAGACGAACAAAAGATGGAACATAATTGAGATGAGTGGCGCGGAGGGACGGCTTGCTTTCAATTGCACGTGACAACAGCAAATCATGACGAGAATCGTGCAGTCACCTGGCCCCCGTGAGAACAATGGCGTCTGATTGGATGTGGCCAAGAAGTGGATCGTGGCGGGTCGATCATTGATGCCTGTGTCAATATGTAGATTTGTGTTGTGTGAGTAACCTGGTGACATTTCACAAGTCCTGTACAGTCTGATGGATGCCGAGTGGACGGAGAGGGTTCAAATAGTGTTATGTTATCGACGGGAAGGGGCGGGATGGGGTGGATGTGTGGCTGTGTCAGCAGAATTAACACGTAGAACTAACCAGGATCACAGTTCTGCGGCTCGGTGCCCCCCCCCCCCCCCCCACAACTTTCTAATTTCACCGACGGATTACAATATATGTATGAATAGACACACGGTATGGTCACACTGTACGTTGCAATAACCCCATAACATATTTCACCGACGGATTACAATATACGTGTGAATAGACATACGGTATGATTACATTGTACGTTGGAATAATCCCATCACATATCTCATCGACGAATTACAATATGCGTGTGAATAGACACACGGTATGACTACAATATGCGTGTGAATAGACACACGGTATGATTACATTGTAAGTTGGAATAATCTCATCACATGTCTCATCGAGGATTACAATATGCGTGTGAATAGACACACGGTATGAATACATTGTACGTTGGAATAGTTCCATCACACATCGGTCATCACCATTATCATCTTCAACTTTTCCCGTCTAGTGCCGTGTCATCTATACAGTCAGGTCGCCAACAGAAAACACAAGCTACATGGACAGATCACCAAAAGAAAACACAAGCTATATAGATAGATTGCCAACAGAAAACAATTCTACAAAACCGGTTGAACTTTAGTGGACAACTCAGTAATCAACACAGCATTGTTTTAATCACAAGTAGTAGACTTGCACATATTCACCCCATTATGCGTTAGGTGAACATCTGATGGCTGCAGAAATGTGGTTTCTGAGGAAAATGCAAAGAATACATACCATGGACAGATAGAAAAACCAATGACAAAGTACTACAGAGACAAATGAAACTCGTAAACTGATTAGAGAAATTAGACGTAGGCAGTCAACATTTTTTGGACATGTTATGAGAAGAAATGGATTGGAGAACTTAGTGACAACTGGCAAGATCGAAGGGAACAGACCAAGAGGAAGACCGAGAGGAAAATACCTGAATGGCTTGGCCACATGGCATGGACGAGACAGGAACACTGAGCTAATCCACGACACTGGTGATCGAGTGAAATGGCGAGTCATGAACGCCCACGCTTTCCGGCGTGGCACATGATTGATTGAACAGCGCCCCCTCCTCACAGCATGTCTTGACCAGAGAGTCTCCTAAACGTTATCAATCTCCAACATCCCCAAGGTGGGTCCATCCCCCAGCAGTAACATCCCCAAACTAGGTCCATTCCACAACAGTAACATCCCCATGCTGTGTCCATCCTCCAATTAGTAACCACAAGGTGGGTCCATCCCACAGAGGTAACATCCCCAAGGTGGGTCCATCTCACAGCAGTAACATTAATGTTGGTAACGTCTAGGGACTAAACCTCGCCCATTGTTGTGGTAACATTCTACCAGATCTAGGGACTAAACAACGCCCATTGTTGTGGTAACATTCTACCAGATCTTGGGGCTAAACCTCGCCCATTGTTGTGGTAACATTCTACCAGATCTAGGGACTAAACCTCGCCCATTGTTGTGGTAACATTCTACCAGATCTAGGGACTAAACCACGCCCATTGTTGTGGTAATATTCTACCAGATCTAGGGGCTACACCTAGCCCATTGTTGTGGTAACATTCTACTAAATCTAGGGGCTAAACCTCGCCCATTGTTGTGGTAACATTCCAAAAGATCTACGGACTAAACCTCGCTCGTTGTTGTGGTAAAATTCTACCAGATTTAGGGACTAAACCACGACCATTGTTTTGGTAACATTCTACCAGATATAAGGACTAAACCTGGCCCATTATTGTGGTAACATTATACCATATCTAGGGACTAAACCACGCCCATTGTTGTGATAAGATTCTACCAGATCTAGGGAATAAACCTCGATCGTTGTTTTAGTAACATTCTACCAGATTTAGCGACTAAACCACGCCCATTGTTGTGGTAACATTCTACCAGATCTACAGATAAACATCGCTCGTTGTTGTGGTAACATTCTACCAGATTTAGGGACAAAAGCTCGCCCATTGTTGTGGTAACATTCTACCAGATCTAGGGATTAAAACACGCCCATTGTTGTGTTAACATTTTACCAGATCTAGGGACTAAACCACGCCGATTGTTGTGCTAACATTCTACCAGATCTAGGGAGTAAACCACGCCAATTGTTGTGCTAACATTCAACCAGATCTCGGGACTAAACCACGCCCATTGTTGTGATAACATTCTACCAGATCTAGGGAATAAACCTCGATCGTTGTTTTGGTAACATTCTACCAGATCTAGCGACTAAACCACGCCCATTGTTGTGGTAACATTCTACCAGATCTACAGACTAAACCTCGCTCGTTGTTGTGGTAACATTCTACCAGATTTAGGGACAAAAGCTCGCCCATTGTTGTGGTAACATTCTACCAGATCTAGGGAGTAAACCACGCCAATTGTTGTGCTAACATTCAACCAGATCTCGAGACTAAACCTTGCCCATTGTTGTGGTAACATTCTGCCAGATCTAGGGACTAAACCACGCCCATTGTGCTAACATTCTACCAGATCTAGGGAGTAAACCACGCCAATTGTTGTGCTAACATTCAACCAGATCTCGGGACTAAACCACGCCCATTGTTGTGCTAACATTCTACCAGATCTCGGGACTGAACCTTGCCCATTGTTGTGCTAACATTCTACCAGATCTCGGGACTGAACCTTGCCCATTGTTGTGCTAACATTCTACCAGATCTCGAGACTAAACCTTGCCCATTGTTGTGCCAACAATCTATCAGATATCGGGACTAAACCACGCCAATTGTTGTGCTAACATTCAACCAGATCTCGAGACTAAACCACGCCCATTGTTGTGCTAACATTCTACCAGATCTAGGGAGTAAACCACGCCAATTGTTGTGCTAACATTCAACCAGATCTCGGGAATAAACCACGCCCATTGTTGTGCTAACATTCTACCAGATCTCGGGACTAAACCTTGCCCATTGTTGTGCTAACATTCTACCAGATCTCGAGACTAAACCTTGCCCATTGTTGTGCCAACAATCTACCAGATCTCGGGACTAAACCTCGCCCATTGTTGTGCTAACATTCTACTAGATCTAGGGACTAAACCTCGCCCATTGTTGTGCTAACATTCTACCAGATCTAGGGACTAAACCAAGCCCATTGTTGTGCTAACATTCTACCAGATCTCGGTACTAAACCACGCCCATTGTTGTGGTAACATTCTATTTGATCTCGGGACTAAACCACGCCCAATGTTGTGCTAACATTCTACCAGATCTCGGGACTAAACCTTGCCCTTTGTTGTGCTAACATTCTACCAGATATCGGGACTAAACCTTGTCCATTGTTGCGCTAACATTCTATCAGATCTCGAGACTAAACCTCGACCATTGTTGTGCTAACATTCTACCAGATCTCGGGACTAAACCACACCCATTGTTGTACTAAAATTCTACCAGATCTCGGGACTAAACCTTGCCCATTGTAGTGCTAACATTCTACCAGATCTCGGGACTAAACCTCGCCCATTGTTGCGCTAACATTCTACCAAATCTCGGGACTAAACCTTGCCCATTGTTGTGCTAACATTCTACCAGATCTCGGGACTAAACCTTGCCCATTGTTGTGCTAACATTCTACCAGATCTAGGGACTAAACCAAGCCCATTGTTGTGCTAACATTCTACCAGATCTCGGCACTAAACCACGCCCATTGTTGTGGTAACATTCTACCTGATCTCGGGACTAAACCTTGCCCATTGGTGTGCTAACATTCTACCAGATCTCGGGACTAAACCTCGCCCAATGTTGTGCTAACATTCTACCAGATCTCGGGACTAAACCTTCGCCCATTGTTGTGCTAAGATTCTACCAGATCTCGGGACTAAACCTTGCCCATTGTTGTGCTAACATTCTACCAGATCTCGGGACTAAACCTTGCCCATTGTTGTGCTAACATTCTACCAGATCTCGGGACTAAACCTTGCCCATTGTTGTGCTAACATTCTACCAGATCTCGGGACTAAACCTCGCCCATTGTTGTGCTAACATTCTACCAGATCTCGGGACTAAACCTTCCCCATTGTTGTGCTCACATTCTTACCAGATCTCGGGACTAAACCCTTGCCCATTGTTGTGCTAACATTCTATCCAGATCTCGGGACTAAACCTCGCCCAATTGTTGTGCTAACATTCTACCAGATCTCGGGACTAAACCTAGCCCATTGGTTGTGCTTAACATTCTACCAGATCTCGGGACTAAACCTTGCCCATTGTTGTGCTAACATTCTACCAGATCTCGGGACTAAACCTTGCCCATTGTTGTGCTAACATTCTACCAGATCTCGGGACTAAACCTCGCCCATTATTGTGCTAACATTCTACCAGATCTCGGGACTAAACCTCGCCCATTGTTGTGCTAACATTCTACCAGATCTCGGGACTAAACCTTGCCCATTGTTGTGCTAACATTCTACCAGATATCGGGACTAAACCTTGCCCATTGTTGTGCTAACATTCTACCAGATCTCGGGAATAAACCTTGCCCATTGTTGTGCTAACATTCTACCAGAACTAGAGACTAAAGCTTGCCCATTGTTGTGCTAACATTCTACCAGATCTCGGGACTAAATCTCGCCCATTGTTGTGCTATCATTCTACTATATCTAGGGACTAAACCTCGCCCATTGTTGTGGTAACATTCTACCAGATCTAGGGAATAAACAACGCCCATTTTTGTGGTAACATTCTACCAGATCTTGGGGCTAAGCCTCGCCCATTGTTGTGGTAACATTCTACCAGATCTAGGGACTCAACCACGCCCATTGTTGTGGTACCATTCTACCAGATCTAGGGGTTACACCTAGCCCATTGTTGTGCTAACATTCTACCAGATCTCGAGACTAAACCTTGCCCATTGTTGTGCTAACATTTTACCAGATCTACAGACTAAACCTCGCTCGTTGTTGTGGTAACATTCTACCAGATTTAGGGACAAAAGCTCGCCCATTGTTGTGGTAACATTCTACCAGATCTAGGGACTAAACCACGCCGATTGTTGTGGTAACATTCTGCCAGATCTAGGGACTAAACCACGCCCATTGTTGTGCTAACATTCTACCAGATCTACAGACTAAACCTCGCTCGTTGTTGTGGTAACATTCTACCAGATTTAGGGACAAAAGCTCGCCCATTGTTGTGGTAACATTCTACCAGATCTAGGGATTAAAACACGCCCATTGTTGTGTTAACATTTTACCAGATCTAGGGACTAAACCACGCCGATTGTTGTGCTAACATTCTACCAGATCTAGGGAGTAAACCACGCCAATTGTTGTGCTAACATTCAACCAGATCTCGGGACTAAACCACGCCCATTGTTGTGATAACATTCTACCAGATCTAGGGAATAAACCTCGATCGTTGTTTTGGTAACATTCTACCAGATTTAGGGACAAACGCTCGCCCATTGCTGTGGTAACATTCTACCAGATCTAGGGATTAAAACACGCCCATTGTTGTGTTAACATTTTACCAGATCTAGGGACTAAACCACGCCGATTGTTGTGCTAACATTCTACCAGATCTAGGGAGTAAACCACGCCAATTGTTGTGCTAACATTCAACCAGATCTCGGGACTAAACAACCCCCATTGTTGTGATAAAATTCTACCAGATCTAGGGAATAAACCTCGATCGTTGTTTTGGTAACATTCTACCAGATTTAGCGACTAAACCACGCCCATTGTTGTGGTAACATTCTACCAGATCTACAGACTAAACCTCGCTCGTTGTTGTGGTAACATTCTACCAGATTTAGGGACAAAAGCTCGCCCATTGTTGTGGTAACATTCTACCAGATCTAGGGAGTAAACCACGCCAATTGTTGTGCTAACATTCAACCAGATCTCGAGACTAAACCTTGCCCATTGTTGTGGTAACATTCTACCAGATCTAGGGAGTAAACCACGCCAATTGTTGTGCTAACATTCAACCAGATCTCGAGACTAAACCTTGCCCATTGTTGTGCTAACATTCTACCAGATCTAGGGAGTAAACCACGCCAATTGTTGTGCTAACATTCAACCAGATCTCGGGACTAAACCACGCCCATTGTTGTGCTAACATTCTACCAGATCTCGGGACTAAACCTTGCCAATTGTTGTGCTAACATTCTACCAGATCTAGGGACTAAACCTTGCCCATTGTTGTGCCAACAATCTACCAGATCTCGGGACTAAACCACGCCAATTGTTGTGCTAACATTCAACCAGATCTCGAGACTAAACCTTGCCCATTGTTGTGCTAACATTCTACCAGATATCGGGACTAAACCTTGCCCATTGTTGTGCTAACATTCTACCAGATCTCGGGAATAAACCTTGCCCATTGTTGTGCTAACATTCTACCAGAACTAGAGACTAAAGCTTGCCCATTGTTGTGCTAACATTCTACCAGATCTCGGGACTAAACCTTGCCCATTGTTGTGCTAACATTCTACCAGATCTCGGGAATAAACCTTGCCCATTGTTGTGCTAACATTCTACCAGAACTAGAGACCAAAGCTTGCCCATTGTTGTGCTAACATTCTACCAGATCTCGGGACTAAACCTCGCCCATTGTTGTGCTAACATTCTACAAGATCTAGGGACTAAACCAAGCCCATTGTTGTGCTAACATTCTACCTGATCTCGGGACTAGACCACGCCCAATGTTGTGCTAACATTCTACCAGATCTCGGGACTAAATCTTGCACATTGGAGTGCTAACATTCTACCAGATCTCGGGACTAAACCTCGCCCATTGTTGTGCTAACATTCTACCAGATCTCGGGACTAAACCTCGCCCATTGTTGTGCTAAGATTCTACCAGATCTCGGGACTAAACCTTGCCCATTGTTGTGCTAACATTCTACCAGATATCGGGACTAAACCTTGCCCATTGTTGTGCTAACATTCTACCAGATCTCGGGAATAAACCTTGCCCATTGTTGTGCTAACATTCTACCAGAACTAGAGACTAAAGCTTGCCCATTGTTGTGCTAACATTCTACCAGATCTCGGGACTAAATCTCGCCCATTGTTGTGCTATCATTCTACTAGATCTAGGGACTAAACCTCGCCCATTGTTGTGGTAACATTCTACCAGATCTAGGGAATAAACAACGCCCATTTTTGTGGTAACATTCTACCAGATCTTGGGGCTAAGCCTCGCCCATTGTTGTGGTAACATTCTACCAGATCTAGGGACTCAACCACGCCCATTGTTGTGGTACCACTCTACCAGATCTAGGGGCTACACCTAGCCCATTGTTGTGCTAACATTCTACCAGATCTCGAGACTACACCTTGCCCATTGTTGTGCTAACATTTTACCAGATCTACAGACTAAACCTCGCTCGTTGTTGTGGTAACATTCTACCAGATTTAGGGACAAAAGCTCGCCCATTGTTGTGGTAACATTCTACCAGATCTAGGGACTAAACCACGCCGATTGTTGTGGTAACATTCTGCCAGATCTAGGGACTAAACCACGCCCATTGTTGTGCTAACATTCTACCAGATCTACAGACTAAACCTCGCTCGTTGTTGTGGTAACATTCTACCAGATTTAGGGACAAAAGCTCGCCCATTGTTGTGGTAACATTCTACCAGATCTAGGGATTAAAACACGCCCATTGTTGTGTTAACATTTTACCAGATCTAGGGACTAAACCACGCCGATTGTTGTGCTAACATTCTACCAGATCTAGGGAGTAAACCACGCCAATTGTTGTGCTAACATTCAACCAGATCTCGGGACTAAACCACGCCCATTGTTGTGATAACATTCTACCAGATCTAGGGAATAAACCTCGATCGTTGTTTTGGTAACATTCTACCAGATTTAGGGACAAACGCTCGCCCATTGTTGTGGTAACATTCTACCAGATCTAGGGATTAAAACACGCCCATTGTTGTGTTAACATTTTACCAGATCTAGGGACTAAACCACGCCGATTGTTGTGCTAACATTCTACCAGATCTAGGGAGTAAACCACGCCAATTGTTGTGCTAACATTCAACCAGATCTCGGGACTAAACAACGCCCATTGTTGTGATAAAATTCTACCAGATCTAGGGAATAAACCTCGATCGTTGTTTTGGTAACATTCTACCAGATTTAGCGACTAAACCACGCCCATTGTTGTGTTAACATTCTACCAGATCTACAGACTAAACCTCGCTCGTTGTTGTGGTAACATTCTACCAGATTTAGGGACAAAAGCTCGAACATTGTTGTGGTAACATTCTACCAGATCTAGGGAGTAAACCACGCCAATTGTTGTGCTAACATTCAACCAGATCTCGAGACTAAACCTTGCCCATTGTTGTGGTAACATTCTACCAGATCTAGGGAGTAAACCACGCCAATTGTTGTGCGAACATTCAACCAGATCTCGAGACTAAACCTTGCCCATTGTTGTGCTAACATTCTACCAGTTCTAGGGAGTAAACCACGCCAATTGTTGTGCTAACATTCAACCAGATCTCGGGACTAAACCACGCCCATTGTTGTGCTAACATTCTACCAGATCTCGGGACTAAACCTTGCCCATTGTTGTGCTAACATTCTACCAGATCTCGAGACTAAACCTTGCCCATTGTTGTGCCAACAATCTACCAGATATCGGGACTAAACCTTGCCCATTGTTGTGCTAACATTCTACCAGATCTCGGGAATAAACCTTACCCATTGTTGTGCTAACATTCTACCAGAACTAGAAACTAAAGCTTGCCCATTGTTGTGCTAACATTCTACCAGATCTCGGGACTAAATCTCGCCCATTGTTGTGCTATCATTCTACTAGATCTAGGGACTAAACCTCGCCCATTGTTGTGGTAACATTCTACCAGATCTAGGGAATAAACAACGCCCATTTTTGTGGTAACATTCTACCAGATCTTGGGGCTAAGCCTCGCCCATTGTTGTGGTAACATTCTACCAGATCTAGGGACTCAACCACGCCCATTGTTGTGGTACCATTCTACCAGATCTAGGGGCTACACCTAGCCCATTGTTGTGCTAACATTCTACCAGATCTCGAGACTAAACCTTGCCCATTGTTGTGCTAACATTTTACCAGATCTAGGGACTAAACCACGCCGATTGTTGTGGTAACATTCTGCCAGATCTAGGGACTAAACCACGCCCATTGTTGTGCTAACATTCTACCAGATCTACAGACTAAACCTCGCTCGTTGTTGTGGTAACATTCTACCAGATTTAGGGACAAAAGCTCGCCCATTGTTGTGGTAACATTCTACCAGATCTAGGGATTAAAACACGCCCATTGTTGTGTTAACATTTTACCAGATCTAGGGACTAAACCACGCCGATTGTTGTGCTAACATTCTACCAGATCTAGGGAGTAAACCACGCCAATTGTTGTGCTAACATTCAACCAGATCTCGGGACTAAACCACGCCCATTGTTGTGATAACATTCTACCAGATCTAGGGAATAAACCTCGATCGTTGTTTTGGTAACATTCTACCAGATTTAGGGACAAACGCTCGCCCATTGTTGTGCTAACATTCAACCAGATCTCGAGACTAAACCTTGCCCATTGTTGTGGTAACATTCTACCAGATCTAGGGAGTAAACCACGCCAATTGTTGTGCTAACATTCAACCAGATCTCGAGACTAAACCTTGCCCATTGTTGTGCTAACATTCTACCAGATCTAGGGAGTAAACCACGCCAATTGTTGTGCTAACATTCAACCAGATCTCGGGACTAAACCACGACCATTGTTGTGCTAACATTCTACCAGATCTCGGGACTAAACCTTGCCCATTGTTGTGCTAACATTCTACCAGATCTCGAGACTAAACCTTGCCCATTGTTGTGCCAACAATCTACCAGATCTCGGGACTAAACCACGCCAATTGTTGTGCTAACATTCAACCAGATCTCGAGACTAAACCTTGCCCATTGTTGTGGTAACATTCTGCCAGATCTAGGGAGTAAACCACGCCAATTGTTGTGCTAACATTCAACCAGATCTCGGGACTAAACCACGCCCATTGTTGTGCTAACATTCTACCAGATCTCGGGACTAAACCTTGCCCATTGTTGTGCTAACATTCTACCAGATCTCGAGACTAAACCTTGCCCATTGTTGTGCCAACAATCTACCAGATCTCGGGACTAAACCTCGCCCATTGTTGTACTAACATTCTACCAGATCTCGGGACTAAACCTCGCCCATTGTTGTGCTAACATTCTACCAGATCTAGGGACTAAACCAAGCCCATTGTTGTGCTAACATTCTACCAGATCTCGGCACTAAACCACGCCCATTGTTGTGGTAACATTCTACCTGATCTCGGGACTAAACCTTGCCCATTGTTGTGCCAACAATCTACCAGATCTCGGGACTAAACCTCGCCCATTGTTGTACTAACATTCTACCAGATCTAGGGACTAAACCTCGCCCATTTTTGTGCTAACATTCTACCAGATCTAGGGACTAAACCAAGCCCATTGTTGTGCTAATATTCTACCAGATCTCGGGACTACACCTTGCCCATTGGTGTGCTAACATTCTACCAGATCTCTGGACTAAATCTCGCCCATTGTTGTGCTAAGATTCTACCAGATCTCGGGACTAAACCTTGCCCATTGTTGTGCTAACATTCTACCAGATATCGGGACTAAACCTTGCCCATTGTAGTGCTAACATTCTACCAGATCTCGGGAATAAACCTTGCCCATTGTTGTGCTAACATTCTACCAGAACTAGAGACTAAAGCTTGCCCATTGTTGTGCTAACATTCTACCAGATCTCGGGACTAAATCTCGCCCATTGTTGTACTATCATTCTACTAGATCTAGGGACTAATCCTCGCCCATTGTTGTGGTAACATTCTACCAGATCTAGGGAATAAACAACGCCCATTTTTGTGGTAACATTCTACCAGATCTTGGGGCTAAGCCTCGCCCATTGTTGTGGTAACATTTTACCAGATCTAGGGACTCAACCACGCCCATTGTTGTGGTAACATTCTACCAGATCTAGGGGCTACACCTAGCCCATTGTTGTGCTAACATTCTACCAGAACTAGAGACTAAAGCTTGCCCATTGTTGTGCTAACATTCTACCAGATCTCGAGACTAAACCTTGCCCATTGTTGTGCTAACATTTTACCAGATCTAGGGACTAAACCACGCCGATTGTTGTGGTAACATTCTGCCAGATCTAGGGACTAAACCACGCCCATTGTTGTGCTAACATTCTACCAGATCTAGGGAGTAAACCACGCCAATTGTAGTGCTAACATTCAACCAGATCTCGGGACTAAACCACGCCCATTGTTGTGCTAACATTCTACCAGATCTCGGGACTAAACCTTGCCCATTGTTGTGCTAACATTCTACCAGATCTCGAGACTAAACCTTGCCCATTGTTGTGCTAACAATCTACCAGATCTCGGGACTAAACCTCGCCCATTGTTGTGCTAACATTCTACTAGATCTAGGGACTAAACCTCGCCCATTGTTGTGCTAACATTCTACCAGATCTAGGGACTAAACCAAGCCCATTGTTGTGGTAACATTCTACCTGATCTCGGGACTAAACCACGCCCAATGTTGTGCTAACATTCTACCAGATCTCGGGACTAAACCTTGCCCTTTGTTGTGCTAACATTCTACCAGATATCGGGACTAAACCTTGCCCATTGTTGTGCTAACATTCTATCAGATCTCGGGAATAAACAACGCCCATTTTTGTGGTAACATTCTACCAGATCTCGGGACTAAACCACACCCATTGTTGTGCTAAGATTCTACCAGATCTATAGACTAAACCTTGCCCATTGTTGTGCTAACATTCTACCAGATCTCGGGACTAAACCTTGCCTATTGTTGTGCTAACATTCTACCAGATCTCGGGACTAAACCTTGCCCATTGTTGTGCTAACATTCTACCAGAACTAGAGACTAAAGCTTGCCCATTGTTGTGCTAACATTCTACCAGATCTCGGGACTAAACCTCGCCCATTATTGTGCTAACATTCTACCAGATCTAGGGACTAAACCACGCCAAATGTTGTGCTAACATTCTACCAGATCTCGGGACTAAACCTTGCCCTTTGTTGTACTAACATTCTACCAGATCTCGGGACTAAACCTCGCCCATTGTTGTGCTAACATTCTACCAGATCTCGGGACTAAACCACACCCATTGTTGTGCTAAGATTCTACCAGATCTCGGGACTAAACCTTGCCCATTGTTGTGCTAACATTCTACCAGATCTCGGGACTAAATCTCGCCCATTGTTGTGCTAACATTCTACAAAATCTCGGGAATAAACCTTGCCCATTATTGTGCTAACATTCTACCAGATCTCGGGACTAAACCTTGCCAATTGTTGTGCTAACATTTTACCAGATTTCGGGACTAAACCTCGCCCATTATTGTGCTAACATTCTACCAGATCTCGGGACTAAACCTTGTCAATTGTTGTGCTAACATTCTACCAGATCTCGGGACTAAACCTCGCCCATTGTTGTGCTAACATTTTACCAGATCTAGGGACTAAACCACGTCCATTGTTGTACTAACATTCTACCAAATCTCGGGACTAAACCTTGCCCTTTGTTGTGCTAACATTCTACCAGATCTCGGGACTAAACCACGCCCATTGTTGTGCTAACATTCTACCAGATCTCGAGACTAAACCTCGCCCATTGTTGTGGTAACATTCTACAGATGTGTATAAGAGACAGACCAAATCTCGGGACTAAACCTTGCCCATTGTTGTGCTAATATTCTACCAGATCTCGGGTTAAACCTTGCCCATTGGTGTGCTAACATTCTACCAGATCTCGGGACTTAACCTCGCCCATTGTTGTGGTCAAATTCTACCAGATCTCGGGACTAAACCACACCCATTGTTGCGGTAACATTCTACCAGATCTAGGGACTAAACCTCGCCCATTGTTGTGGTAACATTCTACCAGATCTAAGGACTAAACCACGCCCATTGTTGTGCTAACATTCTACTAGATCTAGGGACTAAACCACGCCCATTGTTGTGGTAACAATCTACCTGATCTCGGGACTAAACTACGCCCGTTATTGTGGTAACATTCTACCAGATCTAATGACTTAACGACGCCCATTGTTGTGGTAAGAAATAGCACTAACGGCCCCTTTTATCTATTATCTATAATAAATAGTCAATTATCTATAACAAATAGTCAGTTGTCTATAACAAATAGACACAATTATCCCTAACAGAGTTATATTATCTATAACAGTCAATTGAACAGTTGCCAACAGTAATACAGCTATAAGATTGTAAACAAACAGTTAATTGAACACTTGCCAACAGTACAACAGCACACATCAGCAGGCTAAACCAACCAACCACTGGAACCCTCAACCCGATGGCATGACGCCATACCAGCCCACCCCCATCCAGATTCAATTTCCGTTGAGGTAAATCTGAAGCAGCATCTTGAAGACTTGAACTTGACCCAGTTGATTGCCACCAGACAGCGCCTCTAATCGGGCATTGTGCGGGAGCGGGCAGCCAGCGCCCAGCCACACAACCACTAGCTGGCGGCTTTCACTCGGGGCCGCCTCGGCAGAAGGAATGCACTTCTTGTGATCTGCGATTTTTCTCACAGAGAACTGGCTCGTTAAAGCGGCTGTCCCAGACCGTAGACTTCTTTCTTTATGATTTCTTAAGAGTTGATAATATTGCCCTCCGGAAACGCTATTATATGTTGAATCTCTCTCAAGCAATTACAGAATGTTCCGAAACCTATACCATTAATGTTGAGAGGCCCCCTGAAGACTATACCAGTAACGTTGAGAAGCCAACTGAAGCCTATACCAGTAATGTTGAGAAGCCCACTGAAGCCTATACCAGTAATGTCAGTAATGTTGAGATGCCCCCTGAAGTCTACACCAGTAATTTTGAGAAGACTGGACACCTATACCAGTAACGTTGAGAAAGCTGGGGAGACTATACCAGTAATGTTGAGACAGCTGGGAATACTATACCAGAAATTCTGAGAAAGCTTGGAAGCATATATCAGTTACGTTGAGAAAGCTGGGAAGCCTATACCAGAATTGTTGAGACGCCCACTGAAGCCTATACTAGCAATGTTAAAAGGAGAGAGAGACAGAAATAACAAAACGAGAGCGACAGAGAGAGAGAGAGAGAGAGAGAGAGAGAGAGAGAGACAGAGAGAGACAGAGAGAGAGAGAGAGAGAGAGAGAGAGAGAGAGAGAGAGGGAGGAAGAGAGAGATAATATTAACATATGCAAGAAATAATTGATAACACTGGCAATCAATGAGACACCCAACTTCCCCGCTTTCAACGTGCCACGAGAGCTTGCCAGGTCAAGGGGCAAAGGTCCGGCCAAACTATCAAACATGAATGACAAGCTGGCATGTGAGAGTGTACTTCCAGGTCGGGTAGGTTTCCCTCGTGGACGACACGTGACCGGAAATAATTGGTATTGTATAACCACAACCCGGATGGTGATACAGCCTGCACGCGCCGGGTTTCGGCTGCTCCCAGGTCGAGGTACATCTAGGTCACACTCTCCGGCCCTCATTTCTGTATTGTGCTCGGCCATACAAATGGTAGCGACCAACTGACGCGACAGACGGTCTTTCTGTTCTCAAACCTGCATAGGATCTCTCTTGTGACAATGACATTGACTCCAAGAATTGATCATTACAGAACACTTGACATTTGGCAGTAGCACTGACTCCGAGAAACTCTAAGCAGCTGGCTGCTGAGGATGGGGACGAAGCACTTATGGGAATGTCCCGAATGCTGTGATGTCGGTTCCTAAATCGACCAATCAATCAATCACTCTTAGAAATTGATGATAGAACCTGAGACATGCGACAGTAGCACTGACTCCGAGACATTGATGATAGAACACCAGACATGTGACAGTAGCACTGACTCCTATAAATTGATGATGATATAGAACACGAGACATGTGACAGTAGCACTGACTCCTAGAAATTGATGATAGAACATGAGACATGTGACAGTAGCATGACTCCTAGAAATTTATGATGATATAGAACAACAGACATGTGACAGTATCACTGACTCCGAGAAATTGATGATAGAACATGAGACATGTGACAGTAGCATGACTCCTAGAAATTTATGATGATATAGAACAACAGACATGTGACAGTATCACTGACTCCGAGAAATTGATGATAGAACATGAGACATGTGACAGTAGCATGACTCCTAGAAATTTATGATGATATAGAACAACAGACATGTGACAGTATCACTGACTCCGAGAAATTGATGATATAACACAAGTTATGTGACAGTAGCACTGACTCCTAGAAATTGATGATAGAACATGAGACATGTGACAGTAGCACTGACTCCCAGACGGGATGGGTGTATTTGTTACAGTCAGGTCCATGTCTAGTCACGAGCAGCAGTCGGATTTCCCCGTGAGCACAGCCACCGTAGCCTGCTGATGAAGGTCCTAGTGAACACAGCCAGAGTAGCCTGAAGGTCCTAGTGAGCCTAGCCTCGCACCTGTCCATGGTGTGTGGCGTGCGCGTGCGTGCGCGCATGTGTGTGTAAGCAGGCCAACATGCAAATAATAAACCAAACAAGTAGAAAATGTCTTCTTTACAAGAACACAATTTCAAAGGCCACACTAGGCGCAGCAGCTGGAAAGCTGGCATCAGCCAACACAGACCAGGGCGCGGAGTTCCAACGACATGCAATACGAACAAGTGTAGACACCTACATGATTAGTCCAGCAAATGGACCGACCCATGAGATCACAAACTCAATTAGAGAATCGGTGGACAGGAAGAGACGATGCATTCCAAGGTGTACGAGAAGGCCTGATGTTGTTTGCCTTTAGACTCAGAACAGAAGTAGAATAATGTAATTAAAAAGCACATTTTAAAAAAAACATAAGTTCGGTTAGATCCGTTTAGATTTTGTGTGTACACAGCTTTCAGTTTTACCTTTTGTCTCATTTGTCAACTGATATTTTTTTATTTTTGTAAACGTGTACAAGTCAATGTCTGTTTTGTTCTGTCCATCTTCAGTAAACTCCGAAACAGTTCTCAGGTGTCCAGAGTCCCCTGTATTAAATCAACGAGCGGTGAGCAACTAACTTGAAAGACGAGTCTACTCCTGCACTCGTTGAACCCCTCTGTTCATGCTTCTTTAATCTGCAGGGGCAGTGCGTTTAATTAATGGTGAAAAGCTTACCGACACATAAATGTCTTCGGTTACTGCCACTCCACAAACGACTAATTTTTAATAAGGGCAAACTAATTCACAAACTCCTATTTCAAAATGCTCCAAGCTACCTTTGGCCATTGTTCAAATATAACGCAAGACATAGCGAACGACTAACTATACTTCATGTCCCTAAACCTAGGATAGACTTATATAAAACAAGTTTAGCATACTCTGCCGCTCAATTGTGGAATAATCTTCCACAAGAAATCAAAGACACCACCAATCATTATACATACATTCGCAACCTTTTTGAACACTACCTCAGTACAGACTACATTCCCCCATAAACAAAAGCAAAACAAAAAAGACAAAAATAATGGTAAATTATCTAAAACGACAACAAGCCAAAAAAAAAAAACATTCCCATATGTATGGCACCTTAGGTATTTATAATGTCCATGTTAAACATTGCCTCAGTGAGTCATTTGTTACTGATTATTTTTCATGCGTTATAATGCTATTGTTCTTTTCTTGACAAAACATTTGCTTCATAAGTGATGTTGAATGAAAGAATGTATGAGAGGAAATTGTGAAGAAGGGCAGAATGTCAGACGGGCCTCCGTGCCCAATTCTTAATCCTTTGAAAATAAAGATGTTTGTTCGTTCTTTCGTTCGTTCAGTCAGAAATGTTGCCTTCTGACCATCAATGCTGTTGGTTCTGTTTGAGGTGCTCGGTTCACTTCGCCTCTTTGCGGGTGTTGATGGTTCCCACACGAGCCACCGTTTGACCTCTGTCATAACCTGTCATCCGACAGCCTCGCGTCATTCACAGCATTTTCACCCTCGCAGGACAGGCCAGTTTAAGATGTATTGTTCTGTGAATCGTCGCGGGACATCTCCATATGTGTGTGTGTGTGTGTGTGTGTGTGTGTGTGTGTGTGTGTGTGTGTGTGTGTGTGTGTGTGTGTGTGTGTGTGTGTGTGTGTGTGTGTGTGTGTGTGTGTGTGAATGTTCTGCAATATTGGGGTTGAACTCATACATTACACGGTGGCTTTCAGCTCATCCTAGCATTGAGCAGGTCGTGTATCTATCGGTGTGAGGATCATCCAGAGACTCAAGTGTCCCGACCTGGTACCAAACAGCGCCCCGCCAGGCTCACAGGATGGCGACCAGTGTGGACACAGTCTCAGTGGCCAGTTGGTTAAGCACTGTACTTTACCGTCCTCTACCATGAACCTTCCTGCCAGTGCTGAACTGAATTCTTGGATGATAATCTAGACACCCACAATACTGTTAGATAGCGACTTCTCCATGAGACCCACACCCCGTCTGTACGGAACACCAACATATCATCAACACTAATTTATCTAACGAACATGTAACCACAGAATCATGCTTGTTGACACGACGGCTCACCATAAGTTTTCCAGCAGCGACCAACTTCCCCTGGTTGGCTATCACTGAGGGTGTCTTATCTCTTTCCCTGTTTGCCAACAACCACATTAAAACAGTTCAATTGGGCTTTTCTCCCCCGTTTGGTGAAATAAACACCCATAAATATTCATAAACATGTCCTTGGCATTCAAGATTTCAAACCCCAGAACAAACGTGGTCTGTTTCCGGTGTTCTGCCGGCCGCCATGTTTGCTGGAGGTTTCTGCATAAAAAGTAACTTTGTGGACTGGTGTTTCAAAATAGAGGCGCCGGCTGCAGACGTGGGCTGGGCTACAAACAGGAGGCGTAGACTGCAAATATCATCTGGAAATATACAGACTTAAACTACAGCCCAGAGACAAGTGGGCACAGCAGACAACAGCCATTGACTGAAAGGGTCAGCTGTAGGCAGACTGTACTTAGACTGAAGACATAGACAGCACACGTAGACTGGGCATAAACTGGAGATATATATTGGAGACATAGACAGGAGGAATGGGTTGGTGACATAGATTGGATACATAGGCTGTAGACATAGACAGTAGACATAGACTAGAAACATAGACAGGACACATCCAGGATGCAGAGACTGAGAAGACAAGCTTGTGGCATAGACTGCAAACACGACCCTACTGTCACAAATGTCATTTAACTGTCATTTACTGCCTATAGTATCTTGCAGTGAAAGACAGGGGGGGGGGGGGGGGTCTTGAGCCTGAGGAATTAACGTCGCCTGGCTAGTGCAGTCGCCGCGAATTGTGCAGGTTAGAGTTTGCTTTTTGCCCCGGAAAGAAAACAACCACACCTTACCGAGGATTCGAACCCGGGTCTCCCGAATGAGAGCCCAGCATTCTAGCCACTGTCACAACAAGAGCAGTAAACAAGTCAGTGAAGCACCAGGATGTGGCCTTGAGCTAGGGCATCAGTCAAAGACCAGACACCAAACCAGAAGTTTTGCCCAAATGTCAAAGATAGCCTCCCGCCAGGCTGAGGCCACGCCCGTACAGGGGTGTACCTTGGAGATCACACGCAAACATATACAGATGGAGGCAATTTGCCAGCCGAGCCTGTGAGCGATGTCAGAAACTTGATAGGTGAGCGTCTTTTCATAGGACATCGCAGTCAACCCCAGCAGTCACCGACTGCTCGTGATTGTCTAGACAATTGTACATTCAGCAGTTTCGCACTGCTTTGTGAACGGCCGACGATCATAACATTGTGAAGAGCAAACCACTGATCTGCCCACAGTTGATATCCTCCTGAAATCTATTCCAGAGCGAACTCCATGGAAAGATGAACATAGACTATCACTACAAATGCAGACAACAAGTGAGAAGAATATTTGACAAGGAAGAACAGAACAGTGTGCAGCGCAGAACAGCCACTCTCAGCTTCCTTGATGAAGAATACCCACAGGACCTCTGGATCCGAGTCTACACAGATGGGTCAGCACAAAATGATGTTCGAAATGGAGGAGCGGGAGTGTACATAGAATACCCAAATAATACTAGGGACACAGCTAGAGTACTGACAGGAAAGTACTGCCATAACTACGATGCTGAAATTGAGGCAATCAAGATAGCAACAGAGAAATTACTAAATAATAGCAAGGGTACACAACCTGTGGTGCTATTGACCGATGCAAAATCAGTACTCGAGGCGCTCCTGTCTGGGAAATTGCCAGTACTAAGGACACTACTTTCTGAACTTAGCTGTCAGCATAAGGTCACCATACAGTGGATACCATCCCACCGTGGAGTACCCGGAAACGACAGAGCTGATCGATTGGCTAAGGAAGGAGAAAAAGAAGAACAGCCTGATGTGCCCGTTACATACCACCAACAGAAAATAATGATCAAATCAGTCAGAAAGCCACCAAAAACCTGCTCAAGATGTGGTAGGCATCGAAGCTGCAGCCCAGCCTGGTCATGCCAACACACATTGCATTACACCACACAGCCCAGCCTGGTCATGCCAGCACACAGTGCACTACACTACACAGCCTGGTCATGCCAGCACACAGTGCACTACAGCACACAGCCCAGCCTGGTCATGCCAACACACAGTGCACTACAGCACACAGCCCAGCCTGGTCATGCCAGCACACAGCCCAGCCTGGTCATGCCAGCACACAGTGCACTACACTACACAGCCTGGTCATGCCAGCACGCATTGCACTACACTACACAGCCTGGTCATGCCAGCACACAGTGCACTACAGCACACAGCGTGATCATGCCAGCACACAGTGCACTACACTACACAGCCTGGTCATGCCAGCACACATTGCACTACACTACACAGCCTGGTCATGCCAGCACACATTGCACTACAGCACACAGCGTGATCATGCCAGCACACAGTGCACTACACCACACAGCCTGGTCATGCCAACACACATTGCACTACAGCACACAGCCTGGACATGCCAGCACACAGTGCACTACACTACACAGCCTGGTCATGCCAGCACACATGGCATCACACCACACAGCGTGGTCATGTGACACATTGCACTACACTACACAGCCTGGTCATGCCAGCACACATGGCATTACACCACACAGCGTGGTCATGTGACACATTGCACTACACCACACAGCCTGGTCATGCCAGCACACAGTGCACTACAGCACACAGTGTGATTATGCCAGCACACAGTGCACTACACTACACAGCCTGGTCATGCCAGCACACAGTGCACTACAGCACACAGCCCAGCCTGGTCGTGCCAGCACACAGTGCACTACACTACACAGCCTGGTCATGCCAGCACACAGTGCACTACACAGCCTGGTCATGCCAGCACACAGTGCACTACAGCACACAGCCCATCCTGGTCATGCCAGCACACAGTGCACTACAGCACACAGCCCAGCCTGGTCATGCCAGCACACAGTGCACTACAGCACACAGCCTGGACATGCCAGCACACAGTGCACTACACTACACAGCCTGGTCATGCCAGCACACATGGCATTACACCACACAGCGTGGTCATGTGACACATTGCACTACACTACACAGCGTGGTCATGTGACACATTGCACTGCAACACACAGTAGTTGTGGCAATCAATGGGCGTTGTGTCCTGGGCACTTGACGGTCTGGAGCAGAGCTGCTGGCATGACAGACCAGGCTGGGACAAGGACACTCGGGAACCTGGCAGAATACAAGTGATAAGTGTGCCTACACAAACATTACCCGGGCATTACAGGAGACGGGGGTTGGTTGGAGACGACTGATTATGACAGTGATGATGATAGTGATGATGACTGATTATGACAGTGATGATGATAGTGATGATGACTGATTATGACAGTGATGATGACTGATTATGATAGTGATGATGACTGATTATGACAGTGATGATGACTGATTATGACAGTGATGATGATAGTGATGATGACTGATTATGACAGTGATGATGACTGATTATGACAGTGAATGTGACTGATTATGACAGTGATGATGACTGATGATGATAGTGATGATGACTGATTATGACAGTGATGATGACTGATTATGACAGTGATGATGATAGTGATGATGACTGATTATGACAGTGATGATGACTGATTATGACAGTGATGATGACTGATGATGATAGTGATGATGACTGATTATGACAGTGATGATGATAGTGATGATGACTGATTATGACAGTGATGATGATAGTGATGATGACTGATTATGACAGTGATGATGACTGATTATGACAGTGATGATGACTGATTATGACAGTGATGATGACTGATGATGATAGTGCTGATGACTGATTATGACAGTGATGATGATAGTGATGATGACTGATTATGACAGTGATGATGATAGTGATGATGACTGATTATGACAGTGATGATGATAGTGATGATGACTGATTATGACAGTGAATGTGACTGATTATGACAGTGATGATGACTGATTATGACTGTGATGATGATAGTGATGATGACTGATTATGACAGTGAATGTGACTGATTATGACAGTGATGATGACTGATTATGACAGTGATGATGATAGTGATGATGACTGATTATGACAGTGAATGTGACTGATTATGACAGTGAATGTGACTGATTATGACAGTGATGATGACTGATGATGATAGTGATGATGACTGATTATGACAGTGATGATGACTGATTATGACAGTGATGATGATAGTGATGATGACTGATTATGACAGTGATGATGATAGTGATAATGACTGATTATGACAGTGATGATGACTGATTATGATAGTGATGATGACTGATTATGACAGTGATGATGACTGATTATGACAGTGATGATGATAGTGATGATGACTGATTATGACAGTGATGATGACTGATTATGACAGTGAATGTGACTGATTATGACAGTGATGATGACTGATGATGATAGTGATGATGACTGATTATGACAGTGATGATGACTGATTATGACAGTGATGATGATAGTGATGATGACTGATTATGACAGTGATGATGACTGATTATGACAGTGATGATGACTGATGATGATAGTGATGATGAATGATTATGACAGTGATGATGATAGTGATGATGACTGATTATGACAGTGATGATGATAGTGATGATGACTGATTATGACAGTGATGATGACTGATTATGACAGTGATGATGACTGATTATGACAGTGATGATGACTGATGATGATAGTGATGATGACTGATTATGACAGTGATGATGATAGTGATGATGACTGATTATGACAGTGATGATGATAGTGATGATGACTGATTATGACAGTGATGATGATAGTGATGATGACTGATTATGACAGTGAATGTGACTGATTATGACAGTGATGATGACTGATTATGACTGTGATGATGATAGTGATGATGACTGATTATGACAGTGAATGTGACTGATTATGACAGTGATGATGACTGATTATGACAGTGATGATGATAGTGATGATGACTGATTATGACAGTGAATGTGACTGATTATGACAGTGATGATGACTGATTATGACAGTGATGATGATAGTGATGATGACTGATTATGACAGTGAATGTGACTGATTATGACAGTGATGATGACTGATTATGACAGTGATGATGATAGTGATGATGACTGATTATGACAGTGATGATGATAGTGATGATGACTGATTATGACAGTGAATGTGACTGATTATGACAGTGATGATGACTGATTATGACTGTGATGATGACTGTGATGATGACTGATTATGACAGTGATTATGACAGTGATGATGACTGATTATGACAGTGATGATGATAGTGATGATGACTGATTATGACAGTGATGATGACAGTGATGATGACTGATTATGACAGTGATGATGATAGTGATGATGACTGATTATGACAGTGATGATGATAGTGATGATGACTGATTATGACAGTGAATGTGACTGATTATGACAGTGATGATGACTGATTATGATAGTGATGATGACTGATTATGACAGTGATGATGATAGTGATGATGACTGATTATGACAGTGATGATGATAGTGATGATGACTGATTATGACAGTGAATGTGACTGATTATGACAGTGATGATGACTGATTATGACTGTGATGATGACTGTGATGATGACTGATTATGACAGTGATGATGACTGATTATGACAGTGATGATGATAGTGATGATGACTGATTATGACAGTGATGATGACTGATTATGACAGTGATTATGACAGTGATGATGACTGATTATGACAGTGATTATGATAGTGATGATGACTGATTATGACAGTGAATGTGACTGATTATGACAGTGATGATGACTGATTATGACAGTGATTGATGATAGTGATGATGATGATTATGACAGTGATGATGAGCTGATTATGACAGTGATGATGATAGTGATGATGACTGATTATGACAGTGATGATGATAGTGATGATGACTGATTATGACAGTGAATGTGACTGATTATGACAGTGATGATGACTGATTATGACAGTGATGATGATAGTGATGATGACTGATTATGACAGTGATGATGACTGATTATGACAGTGATGATGATAGTGATGATGACTGATTATGACAGTGATGTAGATAGTGATGATGACTGATTATGAACAGTGAATGTGACTGATTATGACAGTGATGATGACTGATTATGACTGTGATGATGACTGTGATGATGACTGATTATGACAGTGATGATGACTGATTATGACAGTGATGATGACTGATTATGACAGTGAATGTGAACGATTATGACAGTGATGATGACAGATTATGACAGTGAATGTGACTGATTATGACAGTGATGATGACTGATTATGACAGTGATGATGACTGATTATGACCGTGAATGTGACTGATTATGACAGTGATGATGACTGATTATGACAGTGAATGTGACTGATTATGACAGTGATGATGACTGATTATGACAGTGAATGTTACTGATTATGACAGTGATGATGTCTGATTGTGACAGTGATGATGACTGATTATGACAGTGATGATGATAGTGATGATGACTGATTATGACAGTGATGATGACTGATTATGACAGTGATGATGACTGATTATGACAGTGAATGTGACTGATTATGACAGTGATGATGACTGATTATGACAGTGAATGTGACTGATTATGACAGTGATGATGACTGATTATGATAGTGATGATGACTGATTCTGACAGTGATGATGACTGATTATGACAGTGATGATGACTGATTATGACAGTGATGATGATAGTGATGATGACTGATTATGACAGTGATGATGACTGATTATGACAGTGATGATGACTGATTATGACAGTGAATGTGACTGATTATGACAGTGATGATGACTGATTCTGACAGTGATGATGAGTGATTATGACAGTGATGATGACTGATTATGATAGTGATGATGACTGATTATGACAGTGATGATGATAGTGATGATGACTGATTATGACAGTGATGATGATAGTGATGATGACTGAATATGACAGTGATGATGACTGATTATGACAGTGATGATGATAGTAATGATGACTGATTATGACAGTGATGATGACTGATTATGACAGTGATGATGATAGTGATGATGACTGATTATGACAGTGATGATGACTGATTATGACAGTGATGATGAATGTGATGATGACTGATTATGACAGTGATGATGATTGATAATGACAGTGATGATGATAGTGATGATGACTGATTACGACAGTGATGATGACTGATTATGACAGTGATGATGAAAGTGATGATGACTGATTATGACAGTGAATGTGACTGATTATGACAGTGATGATGACTGATTATGACAGTGATGATGATAGTGATGATGACTGATTATGACAGTGATTATGACAGTGATGATGACTGACTATGACAGTGATGATGACTGATTATGACAGTGATGATGACTGATTATGACAGTGATAATGATAGTGATTATGACTGATTATGACAGTGATGATGATAGTGATGATGACTGATTATGACAGTGATGATGACTGATTATGACAGTGATGATGACTGATTATGACAGTGATGATGATAGTGATGATGACTGATTATGACAGTGATGAAGACTGATTATGATAGTGATGATGATAGTGATGATGGCTGATTATGACAGTGATGAAGACTGATTATGATAGTGATGATGACTGATTATGACAGACGACAGTGATGATGACTGATTATTACAGTGATGATGAATGTGATGATGACTGATTATGACAGTGATGATGACTGATTATGACAGTGATGATGACTGATTATGATAGTGATGATAATAGTGATGATGATAGTGATGATGACTGATTATGACAGTGATGATGACTGATTATGACAGTGATGATGAATGTGATGATGACTGATTATGACAGTGATGATGATTGATTATGACAGTGATGATAATAGTGATGATGACTGATTACGACAGTGATGATGACTGATTATGACAGTGATGATGAAAGTGATGATGACTGATTGTGACAGTGAATGTGACTGATTATGACATTGAAGATGACTGATTATGACAGTGATGATGATAGTTATGATGACTGATTATGACAGTGAATGTGACTGATTATGACAGTGATGATGACTGATTATGACAGTGATGATGACTGATTATGACAGTGATGATGACTGATTATGACAGTGATGATGATAGTGATGATGACTGATTATGACAGTGATGATGATTGATTATGACAGTGATGATGACTGATTATGACAGTGAATAAGACTGATTATGACAGTGATGATGACTGATTCTGACAGTGATTATGACTGATTATGACAGTGATGATGACTGATTATGATAGTGATGATGACTGATTATGACAGTGATGATGATAGTGATGATGACTGATTATGACAGTGATGATGATAGTGATGATGACTGATTATGACAGTGATGATGATAGTGATGATGACTGAATATGACAGTGATGATGACTGAATATGACAGTTATGATGATAGTGATGATGACTGATTATGACAGTGATGATGACTGATTATGACAGTGATGATGATAGTGATGATGACTGATTATGACAGTGATGATGACTGATTATGACAGTGATGATGACTGATTATGACAGTGATGATGACTGATTATGACAGTGAATGTGACTGATTATGACAGTGATGATGACTTATTCTGACAGTGATGATGAGTGATTATGACAGTGATGATGACTGATTATGATAGTGATGATGACTGATTATGACAGTGATGATAATAGTGATGATGACTGATTATGACAGTGATGATGATAGTGATGATGACTGAATATGACAGTGATGATGACTGATTATGACAGTGATGATGATAGTGATGATGACTGATTATGACAGTAATGATGACTGATTATGACAGTGATGATGATAGTGATGATGACTGATTATGACATGATGATGACTGATTATGACAGTGATGATGAATGTGATGATGACTGATTATGACAGTGATGATGATTGATAATGACAGTGATGATGATAGTGATGATGACCTGATTACGACAGTGATTGATGACTGATTATGACAGTGATGATGAAAGTGATGATGACTGATTATGACAGTGAATGTGACTGATTATTGACAATGATGATGAATGATATGACAGTGATGATGATAGTGATGATGAACTGATTATGACAGTGAATGTGACTGATTATGACAGTGATGATGACTGATTATGACAGTGATGATGACTGATTATGACAGTGATAATGATAGTGATTATGACTGATTATGACAGTGATGATGATAGTGATGATGACTGATTATGACAGTGATGATGACAGTGATGATGACTGATTATGACAGTGATGATGACTGATTATGACAGTGATGATGACTGATTATGACAGTGATGAAGACTGATTATGATAGTGATGATGATAGTGATGATGACTGATTATGACAGTGATGATGACTGATTATGACAGTGATGAAGACTGATTATGATAGTGATGATGACTGATTATGACAGTGATGATGACTGATTATGACAGTGATGAAGACTGATTATAATAGTGATGATGATAGTGATGATGACTGATTATGACAGTGATGATGACTGATTATGACAGTGATAAAGACTGATGATGATAGTGATGATGACTGATTATGACAGTGATGATGACTGATTATGACAGTGATGATGATAGTGATGATAACTGATTATGACAGTGATGATGACTGATTATGACAGTGATGATGACTGATTATGACAGTGATGAAGACTGATTATGATAGTGATGATGATAGTGATGATGACTGATTATGACAGTGATGATGACTGATTATGACAGTGATGATGAATGTGATGATGACTGATTATGACAGTGATGATGATTGATTATGACAGTGATGATGATAGTGATGATGACTGATTACGACAGTGATGATGACTGATTATGACAGTGATGATGAAAGTGATGATGACTGATTATGGCAGTGAATGTGACTGATTATGACAGTGATGATGAATGTGATGATGACTGATTATGACAGTGATGATGATTGATTATGACAGTGATGATGATAGTGATGATGACTGATTACGACAGTGATGATGACTGATTATGACAGTTATGATGAATGTGATGATGACTGATTATGACAGTGATGATGACTGATTATGACAGTGATGATGACTGATTATGACAGTGATGATGATAGTGATGATGACTGATTACGACAGTGATGATGACTGATTATGACAGTGATGATGAATGTGATGATGACTGATTATGACAGTGATGATGACTGATTATGACAGTGATGATGACTGATTATGACAGTGATGATGATAGTGATGATGACTGATTATGACAGTGATGATGACTGATTATGACAGTGATGATGAATGTGATGATGACTGATTATGACAGTGATGATGATTGATTATGACAGTGATGATGATAGTGATGATGACTGATTACGACAGTGATGATGACTGATTATGAAAGTGATGATGAAAGTGATGATGACTGATTGTGACAGTGAATGTGACTGATTATGACAGTGATGATGACTGATTATGACAGTCCCCTCTGCTGTGTGTCCACCGTGACGAGGTAGAGGGGCTTGTGCGTCCCAATGACCCCAAGAGCTATGCCGACGGTAGCACAGCTACTGGTAGGGCCACCCATGTCGGACAGGTCAAGGGAGAGGGACCAGACGAAGAGACACACAAACCTGCTGCCTTGTAGGTAGACTGGGGACAGTCAAAGGCTAGGGAAAGCACCCCAAATACATGCTTGTCGAAATCGGATGTACTGAGCCACAGGCTTGACAAAGCAGTGCAACGTGAAACCTGCTGCCTTGTAGGTAGACTGGGGACAGTCAAAGGCTAGGGAAAGCATCCCGAATAAATGCTTGTCGAAATCGGATGTACTGAGCCACAGGCTTGACAAAGCAGTGCAACGTAACTTAATTCATGATGTCACAAATCAAAATTAATCGATATGGTGCTAATCCCGTGAAGTCCCATCAGGCGGTGATAGTGCCGGGCCCCCTGCCTCGAGGGGGTCCACCCATGACTACTGGTGGTCACCTTCCCCTGTGCTGTGGAGTCAAGGCACAGAGGAGTAGGTTAAGAGCTATTGACCAAATACCCCGGACAATCAACATACTACAGTGGAATGCCGAAGGAGTTTACAAGAAGAAAGACCCCTAACACAGCGTCTTCATAAAGATAGAATAGATGTGGCATGCATTCAAGAGACACACCTCAACGCCAATCACAAATTCTCAGTCAGAGGATATCAGGCCACACGTTTCGACCGCGAAGGACACAAAGGAGGAGTTCTAATACTTACACGAAATACAATACCTTGCAGCGAAGTATCTGTGATCTCTGACAACCAAACGGAAATTATAGGTGTTGATATAATGATAAAGGACGTGAAAATAAGAATCTACAATCTGTATAGCCCAGCATATAAGGACCTTACACTCTCAAACATGAAATAACTGACACAAACTGCATTATTGTCGGAGACTTTAATAGCCGTTCAGAAAGATGGGGATACCCAGATACTGACAAAAGAGGAGATGAATTGGAGGACTGGGAAATAGACTCAAATCTCCATCTACTCAACAAAGCGGATGACACACCGAGCTTCTACTCCAGAAGATGGCTTACCACTTCTACTCCAGACTTAGCTTTCTGCACAGGAGACATCCTCCACAAAATCGATCGCCATGTGCTGGACCAATTAGCAGGTAGTGACCACAGACCAATCAAGCTTGAAATGAATATGGAGTATGTTCCACAGGAGCAAAAGCCCTTGCCCCGCTGGAATTACAAACGAGCAGATTGGACAGATTTGCCATACTAACAGACAAATATTGTGAAAACATAAATACACGATATGGCAACATAAAGCAAATGGTGGAAAGTCTAAACAGAGCGATAATACAGGCAGCCACTGAGTCCATTCCAAGAGGAGCGAGGAAAAATTACAAACCATACTGGACTGAAGAACTGCAAAGTTTGGAGGACAAAGTTGAAGATGCCAGGAAGACAGCAGAGAGAGAACAAACAATTGAAGCAAACATCTCTCTCAAAGCCATCTCAGCAAAATATAAAAGAACAGTAAATCAAACAACAAGAGATTGTTGGAGGGAAAAAACAGAAACCTGAATTTTGACAGGGATGGAAACAAACTATGGAAACTAGTGAAAGCCATGAACAATGAAGGACCTAGAAACAAACAAATAACAATTAAACAAGGAAATGCCTTGCTTACAGGCAAAAAGGCTGCAAATGCACTAATGGAACACTATGCAAATGCAAACCACATTGATATTACAACCGAACAGAAGAAAGCAATCAAAGACAAACAGATACATCATAGAAATACAGAGACAGCAGGAGAATATATGATGGCAAATCTAACAATGGAAGAAATGGAACAGGCAATGAATACCCTAAAGAAGAAGAAATCACCAGGAAAAGATGGAATCACAAATGAAATGCTAATAGGACTAGGCACCAAGGCAAAGAAGAAACTACTAGCAGTCCTAAATAACAGCTGGAAGAGAGGAATAGTCCCACAGGCATGGAAGGAAGCTATACTAATACCAGTCCCAAAGAAAGGAAAAGACCTGGAAGAACCAAATGGCTATCGACCTATCAGTCTACTGAGCTGTGTAGGAAAATTAATAGAACGCATTATCAATGCAGGCTAACATGGCATCTGGAAGAAAACAAACTCTTAACACCACACCAAGCAGGATTCAGAAAATACAGATCCACTGAAGATCAAATAACCTATATAGCTCAGGAAATAGAGGATGCCTTCCAAGAGAAAAAGCACACACTAGCAGTCTGGATAGATTTAGAAAAAGCATTTGATAAAGTATGGAAGGAAGGACTGAAAGTAAAACTGCAAAACATGCATGTTTGTGGAAAAATGTATAAATGGATCAGCCACTACCTTGAGAACAGAACTGCCAGGACAAAAGTACAAGGACAGACAAGCAAAATGATGCAGCTGGAGCAAGGTGTCCCCCAAGGAGGAGTTCTTTCACCAACATTATTCCTAGCATATATAAATGACATCACAGAAAATTTTCCAGCCAGAGTACACACATCCTCCTTTGCAGATGACCTAGCCATATGGACATCTGAAGAATATATTAGTACAGCTAACAGCAGAATACAGCAAGCCTTGTTAGCGCTAGAGGACTGGTCAAAATCATGGCTAGTGAAGATAAGTGAGGAGAAAACAACATGCACAGTGTTCTCCCTCTCAAATAAAACTCAGCAACCTAAGCTGGTATTGAACGGAAAAATATTGCGCCATGAAGAAAATCCAAACTATCTCGGAGTCACCTTTGATCGTCGCCTGACATGGAAGACACAGGTTGAGAAAAATCGAACAAGAGCAAGGCAGAGAATGGCAATCATGAAAAAGCTTGCTGGTACAACGTGCGGAGCAGATGAGAAAGTTCTCAAGAAGTTATATACTGGACGGGTGAGGCCAGTACTGGAATATGGCATTGCAGCTTGGGCAACAGCAGCTAAGTCAAACTTTAACAAAATAAGTAGAGTCCAAAACCAAGGAATGCGAATCATAACTGGAAGCCTGAAGACAACGCCTATTAATGAACTAGAAAAGATCACTTGTTTACAACCAATACAGGATAGAAGAGATAGCAGAGCCCAGCAACAAGCAGAAAAATTTAGAAGATTGACAGACCACCCTATGTACAACAGATTTAATGGTTTTGGAAAGGGAAGACTGAAGCGTAGCAACTTTGTAGAAACTGCAAAACGAAGGATTAGGGCAGATCCTATACTTAACATATCAACAGTCAAGCCCATACACAATGCACACAACTTCCCAGCTTGGAGACAGCAGCAACTGCCTGAGATGATAGAAAACATTCCTGGTATTGAGAAAAAGAACACTCAGCATGAAACCGAAAGAAGAGAAATAACCCTAAACTACATAAAAGAACATTACCCAAGCAGGAATTGGACCCATGCATATACAGATGGATCAGCCAAAAATTCAATAGAGAATGGAGGAGGAGGAATTCTCCTAAATTTAAAAAATGGAGTGAAAAAACACATTCAATGGCAACTGGAAAATTTTCAAGTAACTTCAAAGCGGAGGTAGAGGCTTTGAAAACTGCAGCAGAAATGCTCCTGCTGGAGGAAAATAAAGAGAAGCAAATAGCTATCTTCACAGATGCAAAGTCAGCTGTCTCAATACTCAAGAGCAATAACAGCACAGAACTAACTGACCTAAGAGCAGCACTCCATGGTCTATGCCAGAAATCCAAAAAAGTTGTAATACAGTGGATCCCATCACATTGCAGTATACCTGGAAACGAAGAGGCTGACAGACTGGCAAAAGAGGGCGGACGACTACCACAGTCTGACATAGACATAACCTATAATGAGGCAAAGAGGTTGATAAAAAGCACTTATAGAACCAAATGGGAATCTGAGCATCCAGGCCATCAGAAGGATGATGCATATTACAAACTCGACCGAAGAGAACAAGTAGCAATCTTCAGACTCCGCACAGGACATAACAGGCTGAAATGCCACTTGTTCAATAAACTAAAGATAGGAGATACTAATGAATGTAATTGTAGAACTGGAAAAATGACAGCAAACATTTGCTGCAGGATTGCCCAACGTATGCAGAACAGAGAAAGATATTTTGGCCCACACCTGCTTCATTTGAGGACAAGCTCTATGGAGATATCAACAAGCTCAAGTTGACCGCAGCTTACTTTAACTACATACAGGTTGACATTTAAAGGTGCATGAAGACCCAGAGGCATGAAATGAAATATTGCTTGGATAGCAAATCCATTATGTGGAAAGTCCAAATCGAAAGCTCGCTGTGTGGGCTTCATAAAAGGTGGAAAGTGTCCTAGTGGCACGAAATGGAATATTGCTTGATAGCAAATCCATTACGTGGAAAGTCCGAATCAAAAGCCCATTGTGTGGGCTTCATAAAAGGTGGAAAAGTGTCCTAGTGGCATGAAATGGAATATTGCTTGGATAGCAAATCCATTACGTGGAAAGTCCGAATCGAAAGCTCACTGTGTGGATGTCATCTGCAGACTGCATACTTCTGGTTTCCGGAAGAACAGCCTATGGTGAACGGAAGGCCCAATATACGGAAGTGAGGCTAAGCAGCCATGTGCAGGACGTGACGATTCCTTGGGTGAGCCCAGTACCAGAGTGCTATGTATCGGCTCTGCAAGTATGGAAGCCTCCTTGGATGGCGGGGAATGCCCATGGTCTGCCCCTGCCTTCCCTTGAGGGCTGACCAGGATCTTTGGCTGTTCTATATGGACCAGCTGGGATGGGGGATAACACCACAACAGTGAGAGTCAAACGTCCTAAGAAACCCCCGGGAAGGTTAACCCGGTCAACAAATGCCCGCAGAAGTCGGATGTGTCGGCCTAACGGCGCAAGAACGCAGCTCTGCTGTAAACAGGCACAACGCAATCACATCCGAAAAAAAAACTCCGGATGAACGAAGAAGAGAAGAAGAAGAAGATTATGACAGTGATGATGACTGATTATGACAGTGATGATGACTGATTATGATAGTGATGATGACTGATTATGACAGTGAATGTGACTGATTATGACAGTGATGATGACTGATTATGACAGTGATGATGACTGATTATGACAGTGATAATGATAGTGATTATGACTGATTATGACTGATTATGACAGTGATGATGACTGATTATGACAGTGATGATGACTGATTATGACAGTGATGAAGACTGATTATGATAGTGATGATGACTGATTATGACAGTGAATGTGACTGATTATGATAGTGATGATGACTGATTATGACAGTGATGATGACTAATTATGACAGTGATGATGATAGTGATGATGGCTGATTATGACAGTGATGATGACAGTGATGATGATAGTGATGATGACTGATTATGACAGTGATGATGACTGATTGTGACAGTGATGATGACTGATTATGACTGATTATGACAGTGATGATAACTGATTATGACAGTGATTATGACAGTGATGATGTCTGATTATGACAGTGATGATGACTGATTATGACAGTGATGAAGACTGATTATGACAGTGATGATGATAGTGATGATGACTGATTATGACAGTGAATGTGACTGATTATGACAGTGATGATGACTGATTATGACATTGATGATGATAGTGATGATGATTGATTATGACAGTGAATGTGACTGATTATGACAGTGATGATGACTGATTATGACAGTGATGATGACTGATTATGACAGTGATGATGACTGATTATGACAGTGATGATGACTGATTATGACAGTGATAATGACTGATTATGACAGTGATGATGATAGTGATGATGACTGATTATGACAGTGATGATGACTGATTATGACAGTGATGATGATAGTGATGATGACTGATTATGACAGTGATGATGACTGATTATGACAGTGATGATGACTGATTATGACAGTGATGATGATAGTGATGATGACTGATTATGACAGTGATGATGATAGTGATGATGACTGATTATGACAGTGATGATGATTGATTACGACAGTGATGATGATTGATTACGACAGTGATGATGACTGATTATGACAGTGATGATGACTGATTATGACAGTGATGATGACTGGTTATGACAGTGATGTTGATAGTGATGATGACTGATTATGACAGTGATGATGACTGATTATGACAGTGATGATGACTGATTATGACAGTGATGATGACTGATTATGACAGTGATGATGACTGATTATGACAGTGATGATGACTGATTATGACAGTGATGATGACTGATTATGACAGTGATGATGACTGATTATGACAGTGATGATGACTGATTATGATAGTGATGATGACTGATTATGACAGTGGTGATGATACTGATGATAAATGATTATGACAGTGATGATGACTGATTATGACAGTGATGATGACTGATTATGACAGTGATGATGACTGATTTTGACAGTGATGATGACTGATTTTGACAGTGATGATGACTGATTATGACAGTGATGATGACTGATTATGACAGTGATGATGACTGATTATGACAGTGATGATGATACTGATGATGACTGATTATGACAGTGATGATGACTGTGATGATGACTGATTATGACAGTGATGATGACTGATTATGACAGTGATGATGATAGTGATGATGACTGATTGTGACAGTGAATGTGACTGATTATGACAGTGATGATGACTGATTATGACATTGATGATGATAGTGATGATGACTGATTATGACAGTGAATGTGACTGATTATGACAGTGATGATGACTGATTATGACAGTGATGATGACTGATTATGACAGTGATGATGAATGATTATGACAGTGATGATGACTGATTATGACAGTGATGATGATAGTGATGATGACTGATTATGACAGTGATGATGACTGATTATGACAGTGATGATGATAGTGATGATGACTGATTATGACAGTGATGATGACTGATTATGACAGTGATGATGACTGATTATGACAGTGATGATGATAGTGATGATGACTCATTATGACAGTGAATGTGACTGATTATGACAGTGATGATGACTGATTATGACAGTGATGATGACTGATTATGATAGTGATGATGACTGATTATGATAGTGATGATGACTGATTATGATAGTGATGATGATAGTGATGATGACTGATTATGACAGTGATGATGATAGTGATGATGATAGTGATGATGACTGATTATGACAGTGATGATGACTGATTATGACAGTGATGATGACTGTGATGATGACTGATTATGACAGTTGATGGGATTGATGATTATACAGTGATGATGACTGATTATGACAGTGATGATGATAGTGATGATGACTGATTATGGACAGTGATGATGACTGATTATGACAGTGATATGATGACTGATTATGACAGTGATGATGACTGATTATGACAGTGATGATGATAGTGATGATGACTGATTATGACAGTGATGATGACTGATTATGACAGTGATGATGATTGATTATGACAGTGATGATGATAGTGATGATGACTGATTATGACAGTGATGATGATTGATTATGACAGTGATGATGATAGTGATGATGACTGATTATGACAGTGATGATGACTGATTATGACAGTGATGATGACTGATTATGACAGTGATGATGACTGATTATGACAGTGATGATGACTGTGATGATAACTGATTATGACAGTGATGATGACTGTGATGATGACTGATTATGACAGTGATGATGACTGATTGTGATAGTGATGATGATAGTGATGATGACTGATTATGACAGTGATGATGATGATTATGACAGTGATGATGACTGTGATGATGACTGATTATGACAGTATGATGATTGATTATGACAGTGATGATGGTGATTATGACAGTGATGATGATAGTGATGATTACTGATTATGACAGTTGATGATGGACTGATTAGACAGTGATGATTACTGATTATGACGTGATGATGACAGTGATTATGGACGTGATGATGACAGTGATTATGACAGTGATTATGACAGTGATTATGACAGTGATGAGGAACTGATTATGACAGTGATGATGACTGATTTGACAGTTGATGAGAAGATTATGATAGTTGTGATGACTGATTATGATATGATGATGACTGATTACGACTCGTGAATGTGAACTGATTATGACAGTGATGTGTTGCTGATTATGACAGTGATGTGATGATTATGACATGATTATGACGGTAATGATAATGATTATGACAGTGATTATGACAGTGATGATGACTGATTATGGACAGTGAATGATTGCACTGATTATGACAGTGATGATTGACTGATTATGACCAATCTAAAGTATCCAGACCGAGGTTGCCCAAGACGTTTTAACAAGGCTACGAAATATGACTGCGACAGTACAATCCGAGCAGAAGGGCGGAAGAGATGACCATCAGTGATCAGTAAACAACTACTTACTCCGTTTATAGAATTTTTTTTTTTTTTTTTAAACTTTTATTGAGTGTTAAGAAACATTGCATTTGTATTGTTCGTGTTGTTACAGAGCGTTGCATGTGGAAGTGTAGGTGACATATGCGCAAAATTTTTACAACATTTGTTTCAAGCTATTTACATTTGAAATGGGGGGTAACGAAAAACGAGTACAAACAACAACAAGACGGTAGTATACCATTATTTTCCCTCTGCTAACCTTTCACCTGTCAGCTCCAACCCCACCAATACCATCATCACCACTTGGTAATGAGGGAAATGGCAGTAAAAACTTGTTAGAACCGACCGGTGAAGGCAGCAGCAGCATCAAAAACAACAGTATCGAAAAGGTGGGGGGGGGGGGAAGGCGGGGGGTTGTCAAGGAGTATCCTAGTTTACAATGCAGGAGTGGTAGTTGCTGCATTTATATTGTTTGTGTTGTTACATGCGTACTGTGTGTTCAGTATTTGTGTGCGTGTTTTTACAGAGCGTTGCATGTGGGCGTGTAGGTGACATATGCGCAAAAATTTCAAATATTTTATACATTTAAACATTTCTCCATTGACATTGTTGTAAGGAAATATTTTAAATCAAAAGCGTGATGGTAGCGGGCTGTTATTTTTCCCCTGCCGCCCCGCTCTCCTGTCAGCTCCAAAAACTCCTACCAAGTACCATCACCCTCGATGATGGTAAACATGGCGGTGCAGGACTGAAACAAAACGGTGAGGTTGGCAGCAGAGACAAACATCACAGTATCAAAAGGGTGGGCAAGGGGGATGTGATAGTATATGCGTTTACAAAGCCATATATATTAATAGTGATTACAATGATAATAATGCAAAGTAACAACCAAATACATAAATAATTTCCATAGTGACAAGGAATAAACAGTGCTGAGACTAGTGATAGACTCAATCAATGATAATAAATAAATAATAGTTTTAACATGTGATTTTATGTGCTAAATTGATTAACTTAGGAATGGTGTTTACATGAAATACATCTTATGATAATAATGACAAGGAATAAAAACTACTAAGGGTGATGACAGCAATGCTAATATTAATAAACACAATGGTAGGATTTGTTTGATAAAGATCACATTTTCCAAACATGTGATTCCATTTGCTAAAATGGTTTTCTTAGAAATGGTGTTAAATTATTGCTGGTGCATACAATAACAATTGCATCCTGCTCTGTTTAATAATATAGTAGGTGTAAAAAGGAGTTGGTTCTCTTTTTTTTTTCCTCCTTGCTTATTTTTTTTTTTTTTTTTTTACATATTCTTGCAACCTGCAATGTTCAGTAATAGCAGAAGTAAAGGGAGTTGGTTATCTTTTTCTCCTTGTTTATTTATTTATTTTTTTTTTTCCTTTGGTCTTATGTGTAAGGGTTTATTCATTTTTTCCCTTCCTCTTTTTTTTAAAACTTATTGTAGAAAGTAAACAAGCATCAATATTAGCACAAATTGTTACAATCTTTACATTTGTGTTTCCCTTGCCACCCTCTCACCAATTTGGTTCCACTCCACCAATGCCCTACCACTCCTCTCTGGGCAATGATGGTAAAGGCAGGATAGATATTTGAACCAAACCGGTGTGCGTATCAGCAAAGGCAGCAACAAAACATGAGCAAGGGGGTGGGGGGCACATGGGAAAGGGATTTTGTTTATTACTAATGATGACAATAATAATAATGACAAGAAGAGACATACTGAGGGTAATAATAGCCAATATAAAAAACTAGCAATGGTAATAATGGTTATGAAAATGATAAACTTTTTGCAAATTTGGTTTCCATTTGCTAGGATGATTTTCTTTGGGATGGTGTTAACATAGCATAGCAGTGTACATACACAAGCCAAATATAGTTTTTAATAATAGTTGTAATACAGGGAGTTGGGTTTTTTTTTTTTTTTTTCCCCTCATTCCTTCAATCATTTGTGTTTGCACAAATTTATTTCAGTATTATTGATTTGGTAAACATATGTGATTTTGTATTTATTCCTTCAACACTCCCTCACATGATTCAAAAGGGGTGACAAGGAGAAAGGGAAATCTTTACATTTTTGTTTACTTTGCCGCACTCCCACTAATCGCTTTCACTCCAATGCCCCTCCGACCACCCTTAATGATGGTACAGGCAGGACAAATGTTGAACTGACCAGTGGGGGTGGTAGCAAAGGCAACAAAACCTTAAGCAAAATGGGGCACTAGGGGAGATGAAGTTGTAAAATAATAATGATGATATCACTAATACTTATAACCTTTATGATACTAGGGATATTTAGGTAGATACTGAATACAAAGAAAAGGGGGAATCTTTACATGTTTCCCCTCCTCACTATACTCTCCTCAACTGGTTTCACCCCACCAAAACCCTCATGCCAACTCTTAATGATGGTACAGGCAGGACAAGTGTTTGAACCAACCAGTTGGGGTAGCAGCAAGGGTAACAACACATAAGCAACAGGGGGCGCAGGGGAGATGAAGTTGTAAAATAATAGTGATGATATCAATAATACTTGTAAAATCAATGATACTAAGGATAATGGGGTAAGTATTGACTGCAGGGATAGGGGAAAGTCTTTACATGTTGTTCCCTCTCTACTCTCCCACCGATTGGTTTCAATCACCAATGTCCCCATGACCACTAATGATGGTACAGGCAGGGCAAATGTTTGAAACAAACTAGTGGGGGTGGTAGCAAAAGCAACAAACATTTAATAAAGGGAGGGGGGGGGACATAGGGGATGAAGTTGTAAAATAATAAAGGTGATAACATTAATACTTATTAAATTAATGATACTAAGGATAAAAGGGGTTGGGTAATGATAGTAAAAAGTAAAAATTGATAATGATAATAGTAATAATAATAATAATAATAATAATGAAAACAATAATAATGATAAAATAAAATACTATAATAGATATGTGATTTCCTTTACTAAAATGATAATCTTAGTTGTGGTGGTAGTTTAGCACAACAAATTCATTTGTATCAAACATTTCATAATTTGTACCTTGGAAAGGGAGGAGTTAAGTTTTCTTTTCTCTTTTTCCCTTTTTCCCCTTATCTATAAGGGTGATTTACATAAGGGATTTTCCATTGGTCTTTTGACCATATGAGATCTTTTTAATCATTCACTCCCAGTTTCTTTTTTCTTTCTCTCACTCATGTATACCAAAATTACCACAAAAATTTCCAGAGTTGGTATACCATTTATACCAACTCTGGAAAGAGTTGTGATATTTTGTGCGTGAACATAAATGATATTAAGTGTGTGTTATATGTGCGGTGTTTGTATCTGGCTGAGTTTCTACATGTCCATATGAGCTGTCTATAGTAAGAAAGAGCTGTCAGTAGTTTTGTATGTGTGTCTTTTGCTGATTTTGGTATAATGTTGAGAAAAATTGCTTTATACATGTCAGTTTGTTTGCCTGTGTGTGTTTGTATGAGGTGTTGGAGTGTTGCGCGTATGGCTGTGATTGTTGGACATGTATAATAAATGTGTTCCTCTGTCTCTGTTGTGTTATTTCTACATAGCTGGCACTGTGATATTTGTTTGTATTTGTATGCTTCTGTCTGTGTTGTCGGTGTCATATTGTATAACAGTCTATATGTGATCTCTCTAGCTTTTGGTGTTATGTGTTTGTTGTGTAGGTTTGAAAAGGTGCATGTGAAGTCAGACATGAAGTATTTGTGTCCTCTTTTAATCCTAAGTTTGAGTGATGGTGCTTGCTCTCTAACTAAATGTTTGTATATTTTGTGTGTTGTTTGCTGTATTAACTGTTCATGTCCTTGTATTGCCTGTATGCATGTCTGGTAGAATGTTGGCAGTGTTCCCTGGTAGTGTGCAGTTGCATTGTTAAGAGGTGTGAGGTGTTTTATGTTGTGTGCTATATAATATAAAGCTAATCTATGTTGTTCTGGATGTCTGATGATTTTACCTATGTGACTGATTCTAAGTGACAGTATTTTTGTGTGGATGTCCTGTAGTCCAATTCCCCCCTGTAGTTTGTCCTGCATGAGTGTTTTGTGATGTATGCTGTGTATTGTATTGGTGAAGATGAAGCGTCTGATTTGTATGTTTATGTCTGTGACGGTCTGTTTGGGAGGGTTTAGTACTGTCGCTAAGTATAATATTTTGGGTATTATGTATGTGTTGACTATTGTGCTTCTACCAAATATTGTGGATGTTTTGTACCTATACCTGTGTAACATGTCTGTGATCTGTTCAGTCAATGAGTGCCATGTCTGTTTGTGTGTTTTTGTGGGATCACATGGGAATGTGATCCCATACAGCTTCATGGTGCCTGTGTGTCTCAGGTCTGGAGGGAAATCAGACTTTTGTTTCCACTTTCCTAGTCCCATTATCTGTGATTTCTGTATATTTACTTTGGCTCCACTGCCTTTTCCAAAATGGGTAAAGGTGTGGAGTATGTTCCTTATTGAGATGTTGCTAGTGGGGAAGAAGGCAGTGTCATCTGCATAAGCGACAAGCTTCTGCTCTCCTATCCCATGTAGGAAGGTTCCTTTAATACTAGTGTCTTGTCTTATCTTTTCTAGTAAAGGCTCTAAGGTGAGCACGTACAGTAGTGGTGATAAGGGACATCCCTGTCTTACAGATCTAGTGAGCCTGAAGCTATCTGTCAGTGAGTGGTTCACCAACACTTTGCTCTCAGGGTTTTTGTACAAGATCTGTATCCACTGCCTGTAGTACTCTCCTATGTTGCAGTGTTCTAGTGTCCTATGCAGGTAAGTATGGGAAATTCTGTCGAAAGCCTTCTCTTGATCCAAGGACAAGATGGAGGATGGACAATCTTTCCTATGTGTGTAGTTAATAATGTCTCTAATGAGATGGTTGTGGCTGTGTATATTTCTGTCTTTGACACTGCACTGTTGGTCGGGGTGTATGAGTGTAGGCATGAAGGGTTTGAGTTTGTTGGTGAGTGATTTGGCGAGTATCTTGTAGTCTGTGTTGAGTAAGGAAATTGGTCTGTAGTTCTTCAGTTGTGTTTTGTCGGTGTTGTCTTTGCGTATGAGTGTGATGTAGGACATGTTAAAGCTTTCAGGTAATTGTTGTTTGTCAAAGGCTTCCTGATAGACTTTGAGGAGAAGATTGCCTAGGATAGGAAAGAAATGTTGGTAGAATTCTACTGTCAAACCGTCTGGTCCTGGAGTTTTGTCTTTGTTTAGTGTGCTCAGTGTCTGTGTTATGTCTGCCAGTGTCAGCTCTGTGTCCAGTGTTTCTCTGTCTGTGTCAGGTAATTTCTTTGTGTACTGTAGGAAGTTGTCTTGTATCTGTGTGTCTACTGCCTCTGCTGTGAATAGATGTTTGTAGTGTTGCTGGAAAGCGGTCCCTATGTGTAGTGTTTCTGTCTGCATGTTTCCCTGCATGTCTGATATTTGGCTTATTTGTCTCCTATGCTGTATATTCTGCTCTATTGCCATGTATTGTCTACTTGCTGACTCTTGTGTAATAGTGTTGAGCTTTGTTCTGAGAAGAGCACCCAAATATCTGTGTTGTTGGTGGTCTTCTAGCTGTGCTTCAAGTGTGTGTAAATGAAGTGCATCTCTGTCTGTCTGTTTTGTTAGTCGTATGGCTGTCTGTATAATGCGCTCCTGTGTTATTCTGTCTTTGTGAATCATGGTTGCTAAATGTTGTGTTCTGCTTCGTATCGTGCTTTTTAGCAAGTCCCAGTATTGTGTGATGTTCTCAGTCGGTATATTGTCTGTGTATGTGTGTATGAGCTGTGTCATATATTGTACATATCCTGCGTGTTTCAGAAGTGTACAATTGAACTTCCAGTGTGGTGACCGTTTGTGCGGCTGCGTGTCTGTGCTGTTTGGGCTAATGTGTACAAGTGTACCTTTGTGATCTGTGAAGTCTAGTGTTTCTCGTAGGTGTTGGGTTTTTAATATGTGGTGTGTTGCGGGTGTGTAGAATCTGTCTAATCTGGATGATCTGTTGTGTGCTTTGTTTGTGTATGTCGTTTCTCTGCTGTCGGGGTGTGTTTGCCTGAATGCGTCTGTGAGGTTGTGTGTGTCGATGATGTTTAGCAGTGTGTCTAGTTGATGTATGCTGTCCTTGCCGGTCCTTCTCAGCTGTGTTCTCACTTCACCTCCTACCACATCCATTCCTTCAAGAACACAGTTGAAATCACCGGCAAGAACAATATTTTGTCCCCTGTATGTCTGTGTTAATAAATCGTCTAACTGTTCATAAAATTGTGGTTGATAATTGTAGTTTGGTGGTGCGTGTATGTTAACAATAGCGTACGTGTGTGCTTCGTTTTTGACCTCAACTGTAGAAATCCTACCATGTGGGTCTCTGTGTGACCTAAAAATGGTCCATGTGTCGGAAATTTGTAGGATCGCTGTCCCTGACCCTGTGTTGTTTTCTGCCAAACTGAATGACGAATTTTTTAAACCTAGCCGTGTTACCAATTCAGCTGCTTCGAAATCTGTTTGAATATTTGTTTCTTGTAATAACAGAAAATCCGGCTTGTATTTGTGTATGAGAATGACTATTTGTTTTAATTTCATTCTCATACCACGAATATTTAAGCTAAGTAAACATAAATCGTCAGCCATTTTAAAAATTAAAAATAAAACAACATGATGGTTAAGTTTAAGTGATTACCTTTAGTAGTAGTAATTAATTTCCTGTAGTAATTTAATTCTGGGTTGTGTCTTCGGGTTTGATGGTATGTTTGTAGTTTCCGTTTTCCTCGTGGTCTTCGTCGGTGTCTTCGTCAGTGTTTATAAAAAGTGGTCCTTCGTTGTCGCTGTTTTCATCTTGTTTTGTGGCAGCTTTCTTGTATGGTTTGGAAGGAGAGGGGGAAAGTCTTCCTTCCTCTTCTCTCATGTCTTTGTTGCCTGAAGAATTTCTCCTCTCTGCCCTCTGTCTTTTTCTGCCGTAGAGGACGGTTTGGAAATCTTCGTCGTTGGTTTCTTCTGAAACTGTTTTTGCTTGAGTTTCTGCGTCTGTCTCCGTGGTCACCGGTCCGCCAGCTACCTCGACGTCATCTTGGGCGGCGTTGTCCTCGTCTGGCCTCGTGGTTTCTTTTTGGCCGGCTGTCTCGGCGACATCTTGTTTTTTGTTGTTCGGAATTGTTTGAGGTTTTCCCCCGAGTGAGGGGAAATCTTCTTGTGATCTTTCAATTGGTTGTGTGATATTTATATTGTCTTTCTTCTGCCTCCGGCTCGGGCATTTGTTGGCCCAGTGTGAGTCCAGGCCACAAGTAGGGCATTCGGTGCGACGACCCACTATTGTGAACATAATACGGTGGTCTCCTGTGATTTTCCCAGGAGCTGTAATCTTGGCGTAATGAGGTATTGGTTTTTTGGGGGTACAAAGAACTCCCCATTTTCCGCCACCGTACTTGATGCGGAATACTTCCGCATTTTCGTCACCCATTGTCTGTGTTACGATGAACTTGACTCCCTCTGGAGGAATCGTGTTTGGGAGCCAAGTGGATCGTCACCCGTTCTCGTTCCTTTTCAAAGTGTTCAATCGACACTTCGAGTCCCTCCGTCGGCAGTTTTATCTTTTTGCCATGCAGGCCTTTGTACACAGCCACATGGGCAGCTTGTGTCAGATTTACAAACCACCGCGTGGGTGTCTCATATCTGTAGATGTCTGCTACTCCGCCAGCAGGCACCCCGCATGGGCCGAGCAACGTGCTGGCAATTAAATGGGGCGTGCCTTTGGCCGCCGCGCCAGGTCCGGAAATAGTGAGAGCCCACGTACCTTTTTTATGAAGCGGTGTCCCCTCTAGAAGATCCATCCAGAACGGACCAGCGTTGTTTGAATGACATCACAACACATGTAATAGTACAGCTGTATACTTCCGATTTTTTGCATATTAATATTAAAAGTATATAAATGTATGACGTTGTATTAAAATGTGATTTAAAATATTTCCATATACGGAATTGTATATGTTGATTTGTATATGATGTAATCTCAGCATCATAACTTGATTGCTTCTTTACAAACGTGACTTTTTGTGCACATTCGTCAATAAGGATCAAATTATGACACTAAAAATGAGTTTGCAATTGTAATTTATGTCTTGTAAACGACGATAAATTATTGTTCCTAAATTTTCTGTATAATAACCAGGGGACATTATTCTAAATTGTTGGTGATATGTAAATATGTATTGTAACCATTAACATGTGTGCTTGATAAATAACATGTCAATGTAACATCGTTTAGATATGGACAGTATATTGCAAAAACTGTTGACCTTCATTAGAAACTCTAAACAGAGGTCTGATGGAGGAGTCATCTCAGAGGGAGATGCTCACGGCTTGACCTGATTATTTTAGTATTTTTGTTCTTGATTGTGAGGTAGGGGCCAGTTTAGCCGATACCTACCGGACTAGCTGGGTCACAGCGAAGTAATACCCATTAAATAGATTGTACTTGACTGGTGTACTTCATAGTGCAACATAAGTGGTGTATACATATTGTTGACTATTCACCTGTATATATTTATGATAATTGTTAATGTATAATGTTCGACTTTGACATGTTTAAGAACACCTAGAGATATATTAGAATACAATTCAGAATACAATTCAGTCTACCGCAGAAGAATGTCTCGGTGTGTCAACCACGCATAGAAAGAACAGATGGTTCAATCAAAAATGTGAAGAAGCAGTCACTAAGAAGAAGAATGCCAGACATGTATGGTTAAATGACATCAATAACATCCAAAAGGAAGAGCATTATAGAAATGAATGTAAAGAGGCTACAAAAATAGTCAGACAGCAGAAGCGAGAATATATGAGTAATATAATCAAAGATATGGAAACTAATCACCAGAAAAATGAATCCAGAAAGTTTTTTAAAGTACTGAAGTCAATGAAACGAGGGCACCAACAAAACACATATGGTTTAAAAGACAAAAATGGGAATATGATAAATACCAATGAAGAAATGTGCAACACATGGAAAGAATATTTTATTGAATTACTAAATTGTGAAGCTCCAAGTAACATTTTCCCACAGGAAGAGGTTCTAACATGCGAACCACAAATTGAAGAACCTACATTTGAAGAAATCCTATATGTAATCACACGACTTAAAAACAATAAGGCAACTGGGACTGATGGAATTGCTGCTGAATTTATAAAGGCAGGTGGCCATGCATTACATCTAAAGCTATACGAACTAATAATAAAAATCTGGAGGACAGAAGAATTACCCCATGACTGGAAAGAGTCATTATTGATACCTATCTTTAAGAAAGGAGACAAGTTCCAATGTGGAAATTATAGAGGAATATCACTACTGTCCACAAGCTATAAGATACTATCCGCAGTATTACTAAATAGACTAAAACCATATTCAGAAGACATATTAGGTGACTACCAGGCGGGTTTTAGACAAAACAGATCAACAATAGATCAGATATTTATCTTACGACAAATAGCCGAGAAACATTGGGAATATAAAAGAGATCTCCATAACATTTTTGTGGATTTTAAAAAGGCTTATGATAGTGTCCATAGGAATAGTCTATGGAATGTTATGCAGGAATTTGGAATACCAAGGAAGTTAATTAACATGACCAAACTATGCATGGAAGATACTTATAATATAGTAACATATAAAGGCAGGAAATCAGACCCCTTCCAAATAACATCTGGCTTGAAACAGGGTGATGCACTATCGCCGCTACTCTTCAATCTGGCTCTAGAGAAAGTTGTAAGGAAGGTAAAGGAGGAATGTGATATTGGAGGAACATCCAAGCTGCTTGGTTATGCAGATGATATAGATATTATAGGGCAAAGTGAACAAAAGACATTAGAAATATTGACTCACTTAAAGGAAAAAGCCCAACAGATGGGGCTGGTTATCAACCAAGATAAGACAGAATATATGGTAATTTCAAGAGACGGAATGGCTAAAAACTCTGGCCACATACAAATAGATAATATGACCATTAAAAGAACGGAAACATACAAATACCTGGGTACAATCTTCAACTGCTCCAACATCATAAGGGAAGAAATACAAACTAGAATCAACTCTGGAAATAAGATATACTATGCACTACAACATCTACTAAAATCAAAGGCGCTATCTCGTAACACCAAAATCACAATATACAAAACACTGATCAGACCAGTTGTGCTGTATGGCTCTGAAACCTGGAGTACAACGAAAGGAGACGAAGCCTTGTTACAAACCTTTGAGAACAAAATTTTAAGACGCATCTTTGGACCCATTAGGGATACACAAAGTGGAGAGTGGAAAAGAAGAAGTAACAAAGACATTTATGATTTGTTTAAGTCCCCGCTAATCACTGGTATCATGAAGGCTAATAGACTACAATGGCTGGGGCATATAGAAAGAATGGAAGATAATAGGGAAACAAAACTCGCTTACACTCAGGAAATAAATGACCGTAGACCCCGAGGTAGACCAAGAAGGCGGTGGAGAGATAATATACATACAGACCTACAAGCACTTGGAATCAACGACTGGCAAGAGAAGGTCCACCAGAGAGACGAATGGAGACAGATTGTATTTGCAGCAAAGAACCTCAATGGCTCGGAATGCTGAAGAAGAAGAAGAAGAGAATATTATACATGTAAGGAAATCCTTGCATGAAAAAGGGGTGTGGAGAGTGTCAAGGTCTCACAGCCGAGGTTGCGACGCGTTGTCTGTACCAACGCCAGACACCATAACAACACGCAACCCTGAGTAATGTTAAACACGGCAGAGAGAACGCGGCGTCGTTACCGACGCCTGGATAAGCAGCCACGCACAGCAATTGAGTTCACCCCGTGAACCGTGCAGGGGACACCAGCTGACGTGAGCGTGTAGCGTGTAGGACGCCAGAACTGGCAGACGGGCTTAGGTTGTTGAACGGACAGGTCGCGAGTTGTGTTTGAATCTGCCTTGAGAGCTAGCCTGTACGACAGTGGGAGACTGAGTCGAATGCTTGAATAGTTTGACTTGTAAGTGAGATGTTTATTGCTTGCATGTATTATTATGTATTGTAGTGATATTGTTCATGCTGAAATGATTGCTATGGATTGTCAGTGCGCGATGTTTGTGCGATAATAACTGCAGCGCGTTAATAAAGCGTGTGAATAATACTTTCGGATATTCACTTCGTGTGATTTGATAGTTTGGTATTACTTCACACTTGCCAGAAAACGAGCTACTTGTCTTGTGTTATGCAAGACTCTGACAATGATGATTGATTATGACAGTGATGATGATAGTGACGATGACTGATTATGACTGATTATGACTGATTATGACAGTGATGATGATAGTGACGATGACTGATTATTGTCACAGAATGATGATAGTTTAGTGATTCCCAGATAAAATTAAATGTAACATTAATGGCAATATAGGAGAAGGGTTAACAATCGTGTACTTCAATCTGAGAGAAGGATAAATGGAAGGTTATTGACCGAATATCAGGGACAGGTGTTCGCAGAGGTCAGTGACTGCCGATCTTATCGGCCGACAAGACGGAGACACGAATACATCGGAACGGGAAAAACACACGAAGACGGTGTAATCTCTTTGAAGTGCGACGAGCGATGAACGACGGAAACAGCGGAGGGACGGAAAGGAACGAGAAATTAACAATACGTGAATTCACAGACGTTTGATGTGGGGACTTACGGCAAATTTGATTGTAGATCAAACAAACAACGAAGGATTGGACACTGAGTATAAATTTGTGGAAAACGGGTTTTGAAGCAGTGTGTGTTCCAAAACTGGGCCGAGATATTTATGTATCCTGAAATAGTAAAGAAATCATCCCTTGCAATGGGATAGAGTGCTTATGTGCTGATAGATTTCGATTCTGGGACTTACATAAATTCTATATATATAAGGTAAACTAACCTAAGAGGAATAGTTAGCATAGGGAAATATGTGTTTGTGCTTAGGGTTTACTATTGCTTTCTATTAGTGATTAGTTTAGACTGTAGTGCACTCATCTGTCTTATGTCTGAGTGTTCTTCGGAGGCTTCTCAGTATGGCCGGAGAAAGACACTCACATAAGAAGTAGTTTAAAGCAGACTCATATCACCTGATTGTATTATCCCACAGGTTTCATATATATTCCTGACCTGTTCAGAAAAGAGTAAAGATCCTAAAGTCACAGGTGCAGTGAAAGTATGTCACTATAGCAAATTCAACCTAAACAGTCAATAAGAGTGGGTGACATAACAAATGGCAAGAAACAGGTTTTTGTGAACCCCAGTGAAAGAACTTTACGGTATAAAAGCAGAGTAATAGGGGAAAATATATTGCAATTAGGTAATCACCTAAAAGAAACATTGAAGAACACGAGAACATTTACCATAAAAATAGACATTTATAGACAGTGGTGATGTGTATTCAGTGGTGGACTATACTACCTTCCAAAACAGGACATATCTTAACTTCAGTGACTTACCTTTATTGGATTATGTTTCTGATGATAAGACATTGACAATTGTTTTCAAGAATTGGATTAAGTCCAGACTCAAGCAGAAGGGGAGCATCCAGGGTGAGAACGTTCCAATTCTATGTGTGATGTCCTATGTTTTGGCCGCATGATTATGCTAGAGGAGACACGGAGACTAACGTTCAAAAGTCCGATCTTGCACTCACATTAGCAGACACTAACAACTACATATACACATTCAATACATACAACTGACATAGTTTTCAACAATAAACAGGTTATTAATTGTTGGAGGAAACTGTTGTCAGGGTATGTTATGAAGGAGAGAGAGAGAGAGAGAGAGAGGAGAGAGAGAGAGAGAGAGAGAGAGAGAGAGAGAGAGAGAGAGGAGAGAGAGAGAGAGAGAGAGAGAGAGAGAGAGAGAGGAATATAGTGTATGAAAGACAGAAGGGAGGAGTGTAGACAAAATTCATTCAATACTTCCAATATTAGAAGGATATTAAAGGTGTGCTTGTCGAGTCCACTTTCCTCCAGGGACGACAAGCTACAATTATGACAGTGATGATGACTGATTATGACAGTGATGATGACATACATCACACAACACATATCATACATCACACAACACACATCACACACCACACATCACACAACACACATCACACATCCCACACCACACAACACACATCACATATCACATATCACACATCACACGACACACATCACACACCACACATCACACAACACAGAAGACTACCATGAGGCAAGCCAGCGTCTATACACAGAATGGACCCAGTGGTGGACTGACCTAACGAACGAACCGACAGTGATAGTGACAGTGATGATGACAGTGATGGTGACAGTGATGATGACAGTGAGGACAGTGATTATGACAGTGATGATGACAGTGAGGACAGTGATTATGACAGTGATGATGACAGTGAGGACAGTGATTATGACAGTGATGATGACAGTGAAGACAGTGATTATGACAGTGATTATGACAGTGAGGACAGTGATTATGACAGTGATTATGACAGTGATTATGACAGTGATTATGACAGTGATGATGACATTGATGATGACAGTGATGATGACAGTGATGATGGCATTGATGATGACAGTGATGATGACAGTGATGATGACAGTGATGATGACAGTGATTATGACAGTGATTATGACAGTGATTATGACAGTGATTATGACAGTGATGATGACATTGATGATGACAGTGATGATGACAGTGATGATGGCATTGATGATGACAGTGATGATGACAGTGATGATGACAGTGATGATGACAGTGATGATGACAGTGATGATGACAGTGATGATGATAGTGATGATGACAGTGATGATGACAGTGATGATGACAGTGATGATGACAGTGATGATGACAGTGATGATGACAGTGATGATGACAGTGATGATGACAGTGATGATGGCATTGATGATGACAGTGATGATGGCATTGATGATGACAGTGATGATGACAGTGATGATGGCATTGATGATGACAGTGATGATGACAGTGATGATGAAGTGATGGTGACAGTGATGATGACAGTGATGATGACAGTGATGATGACAGTGATGATGACAGTGATGATGACAGTGATGATGACAGTGATGATGACATTGATGATGATAGTGATGATGACAGTGATGATGGCATTGATGATGACAGTGATGATGACAGTGATGATGACAGTGATGATGACAGTGATTATGACAGTGATTATGACAGTGATTATGACAGTGATTATGACATTGATGATGACAGTGATGATGGCATTGATGATGCATTGATGATGACAGTGATGATGACAGTGATGATGACAGTGATGATGACAGTGATGATGGCATTGATGATGACAGTGATGATGACAGTGATGATGACAGTGATGATGACAGTGATGATGACAGTGATGATGACAGTGATGAGGACAGTGATTATGACAGTGATGATGACAGTGATGATGACAGTGAGGACAGTGATTATGACAGTGATGATGACAGTGAGGACAGTGATTATGACAGTGATGATGACAGTGAAGACAGTGATTATGACAGTGATTATGACAGTGAGGACAGTGATTATGACAGTGATTATGACAGTGATTATGACAGTGATTATGACAGTGATGATGACATTGATGATGACAGTGATGATGACAGTGATGATGGCATTGATGATGACAGTGATGATGACACTGATGATGACAGTGATGATGACAGTGATGATGACAGTGATGATGACAGTGATGATGACAGTGATGATGACAGTGATGATGACAGTGATGATGACAGTGATGATGACAGTGATGATGACAGTGATGATGACAGTGATGATGACAGTGATGATGACAGTGATGATGACAGTGATGATGACAGTGATGATGACAGTGATGATGACATTGATGATGGCAGTGATGATGACAGTGATGATGACATTGATGATGACAGTGATGATGACATTGATGATGACATTGATGATGACAGTGATGATGACATTGATGATGGCAGTGATGATGACAGTGATGATGACAGTGATGATGACAGTGATGATGACAGTGATGATGACAGTGATGATGGCAGTGATGATGACAGTGATGATGACATTGATGATGGCAGTGATGATGACATTGATGATGACAGTGATGATGACAGTGATGATGACAGTGATGATGACAGTGATGATGACAGTAGCGTGACCATATTAAGACAACAAGAAAACACGATGAAATTGGTGCTGTAATAACAATAAGAAAAATGTCTTGTGTGAACAGTTACATTAAAAACAACAACAGCAACTTGATAAGTTCTCCCCCCCCCCCCTCTCCCTCCCACACCCCAACACACACACACACACATACACGTACACCCACACACACACCCACACAACAGACTCGATGATTGCACACACTGTATTGGCAGTGCAGGGACCATTGCCTGGAGAAATTTACAGCCGGCAGATTTTGACACTTTGGGGGGAAATATGAAAAATGTGGTCGTATGTAATTTCCACGGTAATCACGCGCCCCTTCATTGCTGTCATTATCTCCAGCGACTGGTCCTGTGTGCAATTTTCTCCCCAAAACGTCCACGACGGAATCTTGGGTTGTTCCATACAAGTCTCTGCTCACGTAAATTCAATCTGGATTGAAGAAAAACGCGGAGATGCGACAATGAAATCTGTTTCGTGCGAAGAATTCAATTGTCTTATCATAGGAGACGTTCAACCAACGTTTTGGGAGGTAATGGGGGAGGAGAGGGGAGGGGGGTTGACGCTATATCAGATCAACTGCCGCCTTCACATGAAAAGTCGGCTTATCTTCAGCCTAACGTCCAACCACAATGTAACATACAGGTAAACGGGGATATTTTTAAGCAAGAGAATCGGTACAACTATCTTAGAACAATCATAACATCAGATGGGAGATGCCTTGACGAGATTATAACAAGAATCGCCATGGCGAAAGTAGTCTTTTGCAAGATGGAAAACATACTAACCACACATACACACACACACACGCACGCACGCACGCACGCACGCACACACACACACACACACACACACACACACAACACACACACATTCAATTGCAACGAGAAAAAGTTTCGAAGTGCTACATAGAACCTGTAATTTTGTTTGGATCCGTGGCGTGGACAATGAGCAGACAAGCTGAAAAACATCTGATGGCTGTGGAAATGTGGTTTCTGAGGAGGATGCAGAGAAAACCATAGTCAGATAACTGAGTCAAGAAACAAATGAAAACCGTAAACTGTTTAGAGAAATTAGACGCAGACCGTGAAAACTTTATGGGCACGTTATGAGAAGATAAATAAGAGAACTTGGTGAAACCTAGCAAAAACTGAGGGGTAAAGAACAAGGGGAAGGCAGAGAAGTAAATACTTGGATGGCTTGGCCACATGGTATGGTTGAGACAAGAACCCCGGAGCTGATCCACGACTGTGGTGATCGCGTGAGATGGCGAAACATGGCCGCCCACGTTTATCGGCATGGCATATGATGATGATGATGATGAATTGTCCAACATTCTATTTTACGTCTATGTTTCTGTTGTCTCTTTCTCTTGCACTCTGACATCAGATTACAGCTGCACACAACACACGGCTCCAGCTACACACTACCACACGTCTACATCTATACACCACAACACGGCTACATCTGTACACCACAACACGGCTACATCTGTACACCACAACACGGCTACATCTGTTCACCACAACACGGCTACATCTGTACACCACAATACGTCTACATCTGTACACCACAACACGGCTACAGCTACACACGCACGGCTACAGCTACACACCGCACGGCTACAGTTACACACCGCACGGCTACAGCTACACACCGCACGGAAAATGCTACACAGCGCACGGCTTTTAGCGCCATTCTAAGTATGTCTGATGTGTGTAGGCCTGCCCAACTGAATGCCCTGCGTACCTCTCTTCCTTTCTTGGCTTCCTTTTTTCATTTCTTCCTTTCTTTCTTCCTTTCTTTCTTTCTGTATTTCTTTCTTTCTTTCGTTCCTTCTGTCAGTGGGACAGTAAAGAGACAGACTGTGGCCAGTCGGCTGTGCCACACAAAGTTAGCACGGCGGGGAACATGGTGTGTTGGGGAGTAAAGGAACCAGACAACTGGTGTCCAGAAAGTGGGGAATTAGAGGGGAAGGAGATGTCCCCATGTAGTGTTGGGGGGGGGGGGGGGGGGGGAATATCTACGGGGTCGGGAGAAAGGTTAAGGGGAGTACTGATTTAGTCGACTGTCTTCTGCCAGCAGTTTACTGAATGCAATGCATTAAAGAACAACAGATTAATTGGTTCGGCCATCTCAAAAGAATGCACTGGTACCATTCGCCACAAAGATCCACACTGAAGAAATAGAATGAGTACATAGCAAGGGGAAGACTATGTTAACAATGAATTGATGGTATCCAGAACAATCTTAGAGACACGAATGCCAACTTACCAAACACATTGGATGTGGACAAATGTGGCACATGTACATTTCACTGATGTAAATGGAGGAAGGGAAGAAGTAGTGAAAAAATAAGGGGACGTTTTCTAGAGAATTCGGAAGGTGTGGGAAGTAAAGCGGCTGTGAGACTAATGACCGACGTGGCAGGACGTGGCGCTGTCTGTCTCTGCACGAGGCAACCATTCACGGCCGCCGCGGTGTCATGTGACGTGTGACGTCAGACGTGCTTCCAGTAATACCCGGATGTGGTTCAAGGGAACTAATCAGAGGCCAGATACCCACAGGAAGCCAGACCTAAGACATGGGCAGCCGTACTTACTCCGCGCTTTAATTTCTGTTAGACATTTGTACGCCACCCGTCAGCCATCTGTGTCGGTTGGTAATTAGTTTACTGTTAGCGCACGCTGTTACACGTCTTCTATAAACTTCATAATTTCCGCCAGCAGACTGTAAAATATGGCGCTTTTCTCATATCAAATAGCAGCTTCATTTCCCAGACTTGAGCCACGATTGTCAAACCAGTCCTGTCTCTTAACTGACACCCCAAACTGGTTACCAGAGTCCTGTCTCTTAACAGTCTCCCCAAACTGGCTACCGGATTCCTGCCTCTTAACTGACTCCCCAACTGGCTACCAGAGTCACGTCTCTTAATTGACTACGCAAATTGGCTACCACAGTCCTGTCTGACTCCCCAAACTGGCTCAGAGGCATGTCTTGTGTGGGAAGGGGATGTTTGTGAGTGGATTGGGGATGTAAGGGCGGGTTAGGAGAAGTGTATGGTGTGTTGGTTTGGGATATGTGTGTGGTGTGTGGGTGGGGGATGTGTGCATGGTGTGTGGGTGGGGGTATGTTTGTGGTGGTATGGGTGAGGATATGTTTGTGGGTGGGGGATAGTGTGTGGTATGGGGGATGTGTGATGGGTGCGGGGAATGTGTGTATGGGTGGGGGTATGTGTGGGTGAGTAGGGGATGTGTGGTGGTTGGGGGAAGATTGTGTGGGTGGTTGGGGTGTATGGGTGGTGGGGGTTGTGTACGTGGATGGGGAATGTGTAGGTGGGGGTGTGTGAATGGGTTAGGGGTGTGTAGGTGGGTGAGGGATGTGTATGTGTCTGGGTAGGGGTATTGTGATCGAGAGATGTTTGGTTGGGGATGGGTGGGTGGAGGTGTGTGGGTGGTTAGTGGAGGATGTGTGGGTGAGTGAATGAGTGTTGGTGGATGAGTGGGGAATGTGTGTGTGTGGGTGGGAGAGGTGTGTGGTGTGTTGGTTGGGGATATGTATGTGTGCGTGGGTGGGGGTATGTGGGGTGGGTGGATGAGGGTATCTGTGTGGGTGTAGGTGGGGATATTGTGTGGTATGTGGGTGAAAGATATGTGTGTGGTGTGTAGGTGGGGATATGTGGTGGTATATGGGTGTGGGATGTGTTGGTGAGGGATATGTGTGTGTGGTGCGTTGGTAGGGGATATTGCGTGGTAGGGGATGTATGTGATGTGCAGGTGGGGGATGTGTGTGGTGGGGTGTGTGTGAGTGAATTGCGGATGTATAGGTGGTTAGGGAGATGTGTGTGTGTGTGTGTGTGTGTGTGTGTGTGTGTGTATGGGTAGGGAGATGTCAGTTTGTGGGGATGTGTGTGTATGGTTTGGTGATGTGTGAGTGGATGTGTGATGTGTGGGTTGGTGGGAGATGTGTGTGCGTGGGTGGAGAATATGTGGTCGATGGAGGTGTGGCTTGGGGATGGGTTGTTGGAGGTGTGGGTGGGGAGAGGATGTGTGGGTTAGGATGTGTATGTGGGTTTGCGTGGGATGTGTGGGTTGGTGGGGATGTTTGTGGGTGGCAAGTGTGTTTGGATTGGGGGAACAGGTGAGGACAGTGTGTGTGTGGGTGGGTGGGGAATGTGCGGGAGGGTGATGGGTCGGTTGGTGGGGTATTATGTGTCCCTGGGTGTGTGTGTGGGGGGGGGGGGGGGTAGGGGGTGTGTGTTGGTGGGGTGATGTGTGGGTAGGTGGGAGATGGACCTCATAACATGGTAATTTGCCTTGTTTATGTTTACAATATTCATTTCACAATGTTTATTTTCTTCCTATGTAAATGTATAATGCTCTTGATGAACGAAAGATGAGTGATTGGAAGGGCCGAATGTAAGACTGCGTGCCCAATTTGTGACCCTTTTAAAATAAAATTGATTTGATTTGATTTGATTTGTCTCTTAACTGACTCCCCAAACTGGCTACCGGAGTCCTGCCTCTTAACTGACTCCCCAAACGGGCTAAGGAGTCCTGTCTTTTAACTGACTCCCCACACTGGATCGAGAGACATGTCCCTTTACTGACTCCCCAAACTGGCTATCCGAGTTCTGTCTCTTAACTACCTCCCCAATCTGACTACCAGAGTTCTGTCTCTTAACTGACTCCCCAAACTGCATACCAGAGTCCTGTCTCTTAACTAACTCCCCAAACTGGCTACCCGAGTTCTGCCTCTTAACTGACTCCACAAACTGTCTAGAGAGACATGTCTCTTAACTGACTCCCCAAAATTACTACCAGAGTCCTATTTCTTACTGATTCCCCAAATTGGCTACAAGAGTCCTGTCTATTAATTGACCCCCAAACTGGACAAAAATGGATGGCAGAAAATATGAAGTAGGGATGTGTCACGTGTTAATGTAGTAGCAAGCATGCGTCATATATCAAATTAAAGGGGTTGCAATAGAAAACTACTGTATACAAGCCATTGGCAGATATGGGAAGTCGCCTAAGACGGTTAATCATCCAATGGCACTGGATCAGTTAATGAACGGCTCAAACGACAATTCTAGACATCTACATAAAACGTGATTCGCAGGTCTACTTACGTTATAAAATGAATTTCAGAAGCGCGAGAAGTACAGAACAGTAAAGTATGGAGGGAAAAGTAATCGGTTCTTGTATTAACATGATCTTGAAATAATCATAATTCTCTCTTTCTCTCTCCCCCCCCCCCCCCCAATACAGAAACTCTAAAATTAGCCCCTGGTGGGGGGGGGGGGGGGATTCCCCACCGGTTGAGAACCACTGTTGTAAGATGTCTGGTGTGTCCTCTATTCTCTACTTCCGGCTTGTACGTCTATGAGAGTCAACCATACTTGTGAACTTGCCTGTGTGCTGTCATAGGACCTCACCAGTGCCACCTGTGGCTAAGGGCTTGCGAACGCGGTTTGTGAGCCCGTATACCCGGGTTCGAAACACGGCGGTGCTGGTTTTTTCGAAAAAGGTATAGGGGCCGGTCGTTCAGAAAGCAATGGCAAACTACTGAACGTAACACTTGCCTAGTACATCAACAGCAGCTGAAAATGCTGGTGTTGACTGCAACGTCCCGTAAGGGATACGCAACAAATTTATTATTATTATAGTGCCACAAGCGTCGGAAGTGACCTACAAGAGGACTAGAGCGCATGTCTGCACCAGGAGGTCAAGGTTGTGTATGTACAGTATGACTTCCACAACAACAGAGGTCGCAACAACAAACAACCCGATGTGCCGCTATTTTACGGCGCTGTTAAGTATTTCTTCTTCAATCATATCATCTGGTTATGGCAACACTCCCACGGAATGTGCCACTATTTTACGGCGATGTTTAGTATTTCTTCTTCAATCATATCATCTGGTTATGGCAACAGTTTTAATCCCCCCCCCCCCCTTATACTTGACTCCAGAGGTATATATTAGCCACATAGCCTCACCACTTGTGCTCAGCTTTCTGATGTACTGAAAAATAACACACACATACACACACACACATACACACACACACACACTCACACACACACACACACACACACACACACACACACACACACAAAACAACACAAACGTACTAGGACACTGTACACAGGTAGAGGATCATAACTGGAACAACCAGGTCCCCGGAGCATCACGTGAGAGACAAGATGGTCGTTGACAGGGCGAGATCACAGCTCCAGCCATGCGTGAACAGATCGGGCAGACATAACTGGAGCAGCCAGGTCCCCGGAGCATCACGTGAGAGACAAGATGGTCGTTGACGGGACGAGATCACATCTCCAGCCATGCGTGAACAGATCGGGCAGAGAAGTCTTGATCACCTTCGTGTCGATAACATCGTGACAATTCTGCCGTGACGGGTGGCAGCTGACAGACAACTTAACAACTGATCTGTCCCCCAGACAGTAATTAACACCGAGATCAGTTCACCGCGGACTAAATCCACCACCAGAGCTGACATGAATCTCACTTCAAACATAGCCCGCTCATCTGGGGCCGCGCCATTACCACATCGTGTCCGTGAGTTGTGAAACCCGTCGGACAGTGTTTAATGAGTACACTTTCTTGTCTCCACAAATTTGCTGGCATTTTAAAATTCCATATATTGAATAAATATCACTCTACGCTCGGCTGGAAAGTAAATCAGCCGAGAAATGGAACAAAGAAATCAGATTTATCAATAACATTAACAGTGTGCGACAGCATTCAATGGCTCAGGCGGATTGATTTCAGGAACATTCCAGAAATGGGTGACACGAAAATCTACTCGGTGATAATATTTCTACTTGTCGAGGTTGTGGAGGAGATGTTTGATACCTCATCAATTGTGAATGTATCAAATAACAGCAACATGCTCTCTCTTTCTTACCCTCCCTCTCTCTCTCTCTCTCTCTCTCTCTCTCTCTCTCTCTCCCTCTCTCCCTCTCTCCCCTCCCCCCTCTCACTCATTAATCACTTCAACCAACTAGATCAGTGACGTGTTTGTTGTAGCTGCATTGTTGAGGTTGTCATCGACTTATTTCCTCCTCTAGCGAGATAGGGCAAGGGAGATCGTGCCAGGGAGATCGTGCCAGGGAGATATTGAAAGGGAGATCGTGCCAGGGAGATACTGAAAGGGAGATTGTGATAGGGAGATGGTGAAAGGGAGATAGTGCTAAGGAGATATTGAAAGGGAGATACCGAAAAGGAGATAGTGTTAGGGAGATACTGAAAGGGAGATATTGTTAGGTAGATATCGATAGGGAATTACTGATAGGGAGATAATACTTAGGGATATATTGTTAGGGAGATGTTAGGGAGATGTTGTTAGGGAGTTGTTGTTAGGGAGTTGTTGTTAGGGAGATGTTGTTAGGGAGATGTTGTTAGGAGATGTTGTTAGGGAGATGTTGTTAGGGAGATGTTGTTAGGGAGATGTTGTTAGGGAGATGTTGTTAGGGAGATGTTGTTAGGGAGATGTTGTTAGGGAGATGTTGTTAGGGAGATGTTGTTAGGGAGAAGTTGTTAGGGAGATGTTGTTAGGGAGATGTTGTTAGGGAGATATTGTTATGGAGATATTGTTATGGAGATATTGTTATGGAGATATGGATAGGGAGATATTGATAGGGAGCTATTGTTAGTGAGATATTGGTAGTGAGATATTGATAGGGAGATATTGTTAGGGAGATATTGTTAGGGAGATATCGATAGGGAGATATTGTTAGCGAGATATTGTTAGGGAGATTTGTTTTTTAAATTTCCGACGTTTCCATCCTGTTTCAGGATATTGCAGTCAACACCAGCATCTTTCAGCTGTATGTTGATTCCTAGGCTAGATTACGCTCATCAGCACGCCATGACTTTCTGAGCGACCGGCTCCATACTCTCATAAGTCACTGGTGCGACTCGAACCGCTTCCAATTCTCGTGCGCTCACGTCAACCACGAGAGTATTCGGGGTTACGGAGAAAGCTGCTAACTCCTCGGCCAGGGAAGACCGGCAGGGAGATAATACTAGGGAGATATTGTTAGGGATATATTAATAGGGATATATTAATAGGGAGATATTGATAGGGAGATATTGATAGAGAGATAATACTGGGGAGATAATGCTAGGGAGATATTGATTGGGAGATAATGCTGGGGAGATAATGTTGGGGAGATAATGCTGGGAGATAATGCTAATATTAATAGGGAGACATTGTAAGACAAATAATAGGGAGGTAGCGTTTGGCGAATTTTAATAGGGAGATAGTGTTAAATAAATAATAGAGAGATGTCTCAAATAGTAACTGGGCGAAAGCATTATAGAGGTGTTGTTTCAGATATATTCCATTGACTTTGATGTTACATTTGGGTATAAACTGTTTCTTTGTAATATACGCAATTCCACTAAATGGGCGCATCATCAAGTTGTTGACAGCTATACGGCTGGGGGGGGGGGGGGGGGAACTAGCTGCAGCAAGGCGACACTATCTAACAGACACCACACAGCCACATTGTTGTGCCCGCAGACAACACTGCGTGGCTATGGGCTGTCAGTTGGTCTGCAGTAGAATAGATGGATGTGTCGTCTACCTTCTGAAGCTATCGTCTCTATCTAGAATATTCATCGTCGGCAAATCCCAGCCCCCGGGTGTGTGTGTGTGTGTGTGTGTGTGTGTGTGTGTGTGTGCGTGCGTGTGTGTGTGTGTGTGTGTGACACGACCTACAACTGATGAGGCCGCCTCTGTCACGTGGTCCCTGGCACAGACTATCATAAGTTACCAGAGTCAATGATGACTGTACACATGTGTACATCTTGTACGGACATGGTTAGATGTGTACACACAGCCACACACACAAACACACACCCACATACACATACACACACAAGCGCACACAGAAGTACACACACCCACAAACACATATACACACAAGCGCACACAGAAGTACACACACCCACATACACATACACACACAAGCGCACACAGAAGTACACACACCAGCAAATAGACAGCCACACACACAATTACACAGACAACCACGTATACACACACACCCATGCACACCCTCACACCCACACACACATGCACACACATAAGTACACACAGAAGCGCACAAACGCACACACAAGTTCACACACAACCACACACACACACAACCACACATGTGTGAGTGGAAGATGTACATACAACATCTAGTTTTGGGTGATGCACCACACAGTTCAGTGGAAAACGTCCAGTATCGAGGTGAAACAGTTCAGTGTCCGGGTGAAACAATTCAGTGTCCGGGTGAAACAGTTCAGTGTCCGCCAGGTGAAACAGTTCAGTGTCCGGTGTGAAACAGTTCAGTGTCCGGGTGAAACAGTTCAGTGTCCGCCAGGTGAAACAGTTCAGTGTCCGGGTGAAACAGTTCAGTGTCCGCCAGGTGAAACAGTTCAGTGTCCGAGTGAAACATTTCAGTGTCGGGGTGAAACAGTTCAGTGTCCGGGTGAAACAGTTCAGTGTCCGGGTGAAACAGTTCAGTGTCCGGGTGAAACAGTTCAGTGTCCGAGTGAAACAGTTCAGTGTCCGCCAGGTGAAACACTTCAGTGTCCGGGTGAAAGAGTTCAGTGTCGGGGTGAAACAGTTCAGTGTCCGCCAGGTGAAACAGTTCAGTGTCTGCCAGGTGAAACAGTTCAGTGTCCGCCAGGTGAAACAGTTCAGTGTCCGCAGGTGAAACAGTTCAGTGTCGAGGTGAAAACAGTTCAGTGTCCGCCAGGTGAAACAGTTCAGTGTCGAGGTGAAACAGTTCAGTGTCCGCAAGGTGAAACAGTTTCAGTGTCGAGGTGAAACCAGTTCAGTGTCCGCCAGGTGAAACAGTTCAGTGTCCGGGTGAAACAGTTTCAGTGTTCCGGGTGAAAGAGGTCAGTGTCCGGGTGAAACAGTTCAGTGTCGGGGGTGAAACAGTTAGTGTCGGGGTGAAACATTTCAGTGTCCGCCAGGTGAAACAGTTCAGGTGTCCGCCAGGTGAAACAGTTCAGTGTCCGCCAGGTGAAACAGTTCAGTGTCCGGGTGAAAGAGGTCAGTGTCCGGTGAAACAGTTCAGTGTCAGGGTGAAACAGTTAGTGTCGGGGTGAAACAGTTCAGTGTCCGCCAGGTGAAACAGTTCAGTGTCCGGGTGAAACAGTTCAGTGTCCGGGTGAAAGAGGTCAGTGTCCGGGTGAAACAGTTCAGTGTCGGGGTGAAACAGTTAGTGTCGGGGTGAAACATTTCAGTGTCCGCCAGGTGAAACAGTTCAGTGTCGAGGTGAAACAGTTCAGTGTCCGGGTGAAAGAGGTCAGTGTCCGGTGAAACAGTTCAGTGTCAGGGTGAAACAGTTCAGTGTCTGGGTGAAACAGTTCAGTGTCTGCCAGGTGAAACAGTTCAGTGTCCGGGTGAAACAGTTCAGTGTCCGGGTGAAACAGTTCAGTGTCCGGGTGAAACAGTTCAGTGTCCGGGTGAAACAGTTCAGTGTCGGGGTGAAACAGTTCAGTGTCCGGGTGAAACAGTTCAGTGTCGGGTGAAACAGTCCAGTGTCCGGGTGAAACAGTCCAGTGTCCGGGTGAAACAGTCCAGTGTCCGGGTGAAACAGTTCAGTGTCGGGGTGAAACATTCAGTGTCCGGGTGAAACAGTTCAGTGTCCGGGTGAAACAGTTCAGTGTCGGGTGAAACATTCAGTGTCCAGGTGAAACAGTTCAGTGTCCGCGGTGAAACAGTTCAGTGTCCGGGTGAAACAGTTCAGTGTCCAGGTGAAACAGTCCAGTGTCCCGGTGAAACAGTTCAGTGTCGGGGTGAAACAGTTCAGTGTCTGGGTGAAACAGTTCAGTGTCTGCCAGGTGAAACAGTTCAGTGTCCGGGTGAAACAGTTCAGTGTCCGGGTGAAACAGTTCAGTGTCGGGGTGAAAGAGTTCAGTGTCCGGGTGAAACAGTTCAGTGTCCGGGTGAAAGAGTTCAGTGTCCGGGTGAAACAGTTCAGTGTCCGGGTGAAACAGTTCAGTGTCCGGGTGAAACAGTTCAGTGTCCGGGTGAAACAGTTCAGTGTCCGGGTGAAACAGTTCAGTGTCCTAGTGAAACAGTTCAGTGTCCGGGTGAGACAGTTCAGTGTTCGGGTGAAAACAGTTCAGTGTCCGGGTGAAACAGTTCAGTGTCGGGTGAAACAGTTCAGTGTCCGGGTGAAACTGTTCAGTGTCCGGGTGAAACAGTGCAGTGTCCGGGTGAAACAATTCAGTGTCGGGGTGAAACAGTTCCGTGTCCTGGTGAAACAGTTCAGTGTCCAGGTGAAACAGTTCAGTGTCCGGGTTGAAACAATTCAGTGTCGGGGTGAAACAGTTCAGTGTCCTGGTGAAACAGTTCAGTGTCCGGGTGAAACAGTTCAGTGTTGGGGTGAAACAAATCAGTGTCCTGGTGAAACAGTTCAGTGTCCGGATGAAACAGTTCAGTGTCCGGGTGAAACAGTTCAGTGTCCGGATGAAACAGTTCAGTGTCCGGGTGAAACAGTTCAGTGTTGGGGTGAAACAGTTCAGTGTCCGGATGAAACAGTTCAGTGTCCGGGTGAAACAGTTCAGTGTCCGGGTGAAACAGTTCAGTGTCCGGGTGAAACTGTTCAGTGTCCGGGTGAAACAGTGCAGTGTCCGGGTGAAACAATTCAGTGTCGGGGTGAAACAGTTCAGTGTCCTGGTGAAACAGTTCAGTGTCCAGGTGAAACAGTTCAGTGTCGGGGTGAAACAGTTCAGTGTCCAGGTGAAACAGTTCAGTGTCCAGGTGAAACAGTTCAGTGTCCGGTGAAACAATTCAGTGTCGGGGTGAAACAGTTCAGTGTCCTGGTGAACAGTTCAGTGTCCGGGTGAAACAGTTCAGTGTCCGGGTGAAACAGTTCAGTGTCCAGGTGAAACAGTCCAGTGTCCAGGTGAAACAGTTCAGTGTCCGGGTGAAACAGTTCAGTGTCCAGGTGAAACAGTTCAGTGTCCAGGTGAAACAGTTCAGTGTCCGGGTGAAACAATTCAGTGTCGGGGTGAAACAGTTCAGTGTCCTGGTGAAACAGTTCAGTGTCCTGGTGAAACAGTTCAGTGTCTGGTGAAACAGTTTCAGTGTCCTGGTGAAACAGTCCAGTGTCCAGGTGAAACAGTTCAGTGTCCTGGTGAAACAGTTCAGTGTCCGGGTGAAACAGTTCAGTGTCCGGGTGAAACAGTTCAGTGTCCAGGTGAAACAGTTCAGTGTCCAGGTGAAACAGTTCAGTGTCCGGGTGAAACAGTTCAGTGTCCAGGTGAAACAGTTCAGTGTCCAGGGTGAAACAGTTCAGTGTCCGGGTGAAACAATTCAGTGTCGGGGTGAAACAGTTCAGTGTCCAGGTGAAACAGTTCAGTGTCCGGGTGAAACATTCAGTGTCGGGGTGAAACAGTTCAGTGTCCTGGTGAAACAGTTCAGTGTCCAGGTGAAACAGTTCAGTGTCGGGGTGAAACAGTTCAGTGTCCAGGTGAAACAGTTCAGTGTCCGGGTGAAACAATTCAGTGTCGGGGTGAAACAGTTCAGTGTCCTGGTGAAAACAGTTCAGTGTCCAGGTGAAACAGTTCAGTGTCCGGGTGAAACAGTTCAGTGTCCGGGTGAAACAATTCAGTGTCGGGGTGAAAACAGTTCAGTGTCCTGGTGAAACAGTTCAGTGTCCGGGGTGAAACAGTTCAGTGTCCGGGTGAAAACAGTTCAGTGTCCAGGTGAAACAGTTCAGTGTCCAGGTGAAACAGTTCAGTGTCCAGGTGAAACAGTTCAGTGTCCAGGTGAAACAGTTCAGTGTCCAGGTGAAACAGTTCAGTGTCCGTTCAGTGTCAAGTGTGAAACATGTTCAGTGTCCGGGTGAAACAGTTTCAAGTGTCCTGGGTGAAACCATGCAGTGTCGGGGAAAAGTAGGTCGGGTGAAACGTTAGTGTCCGGGTGAAACAATTCAGTGTCGGGGTGAAACAGCTCAGTGTTCGGGTGAACAGTTTCAGTGTCCAGGTGACACAGTTCAGTATCCAGGTGAAACAGTTCAGTGTCCGGGTGAAACAATTCAGTGTCAAGGTGGAAACAATTCAGTGTCCAAGGTGGTGAAACATTTCCAGTGTCCAGGTGAAACAATTCAGTGTCCGGGTGAAACAATTTCAGTGTCGGGGTGAAACAGTTCAGTGTCCAGGTGAAACAGTTCAGTGTCCGGGTGAAACAGTTTCGTGTCCGGGTGAACAATATCAGTGTTGGGTGAAACAGTTCAGTGTCGGGTGAAACAGTTCAGTGTCCAGGTGAAACAGTTCAGTGTCCAGTGAAACAGTTCAGTGTCCGGGTGAAACAGTTTAGTGTCCGGGTGAAACAGTTCAGTGTCGGGTGAACAGTTCAGTGTCCGGGTGAAACAATTCAGTGTCGGGGTGAAACAGTTCAGTGTCGGGGTGAAACAGTTCAGTGTCCGGGTGAAACAGTTCAGTATCGGGGTGAAACAGTTCAGTGTCGGGGTGAAACAGTTCAGTGTCCGGGTGAAACAGTGCAGTGTCCGGGTGAAAACAGTTCAGTGTCCGGGTGAAACAATTCAGTGTCGGGGTGAAACAGTTCAGTGTCCGGGTGAAACAGTTCAGTGTCCAGGTGAAACAGTTCAGTGTCCGGGTGAAACAATTCAGTGTCCGAGTGAAACAGTTCAGTGTCGGGGTGAAACAGTTCAGTGTCCGGGTGAAACAATTCAGTGTCGGGGTGAAACTGTTCAGTGTCCGGGTGAAACAGTTCAGTGTCGGGGTGAAACTGTTCAGTGTCGGGGTGAAACAGTTCAGTGTCCGGGTGAAACAATTCAGTGTCGGGGTGAAACAATTCAGTGTCCGGGTGAAACAGTTCAGTGTCCGGGTGAAACAGTTCAGTGTCGGGGTGAAACTGTTCAGTGTCGGGGTGAAACAGTTCAGTGTCCAGGTGAAACAGTTCAGTGTCCTGGTGAAACAGTTCAGTGTCCGGGTGAAACAATTCAGTGTCCGGGTGAAACAATTCAGTGTCCGGGTGAAACAGTGTCGGGATGAAACTGTTCAGTGTCCGGGTGAAACTGTTCAGTGTCCGGATGAAACAGTTCAGTGTCCGGGTGAAACAGTTCAGTGTCCGGGTGAAACAGTTCAGTGTTGGGGTGAAACAGATCAGTGTCCTGGTGAAACAGTTCAGTGTCCGAGTGAAATAGTTCAGTGTCCGGGTGAAACAGTTCAGGGTTTCAAGTTGTTATCATAGTTAGTTATTTTTCTACAGCCATTTGTGACTTACTCATTAACTTACCCTCGTAGATAATTGATGTAAATAATAGATAATTGATGTAAATAATTAATAATTTATGTAAATAATAGATAATTGATGAATGAAAGATGAGTCATTGGAAGGGCCGAATGCAAGACGGGTCTCCGTGCCCAATTCTCGACCCGTTGAAAATGAAGCTCGTTCTCTCTCTCTCTCTCTCTCTCTCTCTCTCTCTCTCTCTCTCTCTCTCTCTCTCTCTCTCTCTCTCTCTCTCTCTCTCTCTCTCTCTCTCTCCTCTCTCCCCCCTCTCTCTCTCTCTCTCACTTGGGGGTGTGGGATGTGTATGGGTGTGGGATGTTTGGGTGGATGGGTGGGGAGTGTGTGTGGGTGAGATATGTGTGTGGGATGTATGTGGGTTGGGAAGGGGTGCATGATGGGTGTGGGTGATGGATTTGGCGATGTGGGTGGGGGATATGTCTGGCTGGGTGGGGGTGTGTGGCTGGATGGAGGATGTATGTGTGGGTAGTGAGGGTGATTGTAGTTTGGGGATGTGTGGATGGGTAGGAGATGTGTGGGGCTTTGTGTGTGTGTGGGTGAGGGATGTGTCTTTGGGATGTGTGTGGGTGTGGTGTTGTGTGGGAGGGGAGCTGGTTGTGGATAGATGATGTGTGTGTGGGTGGGTGAAGGTGTGGTTGGGTTTTCGGGTGGGTGAAGGATGTGTGTGAGGGTGGGGATGTGTGCTTAGATGGGTGGTTGGTGTGTGTGAGTGTGGGTGGGTAGATAGGAGATGTATGTGTTGATGAGTGGGTAAGGGATGTGTGGGTGTTAGTGGTTGGGGGATAAGTACGTGTGTCTGGGGATGAGTGTATGAGTTGGGGATGTGTGTGTGGGTTGTGTGTGTGTGGATGGGAGGTGTGTGTTTGTGAATGGGGGATGTGTTGGTGGGTAGGGATGTGTGGGAGGGATGTGAGTATGGGTGGGGAGATTGTGCGTGGGTGGGGATGTGTGTGTATATGGGTAGGGGTGTGTGGTTAAGGGGTGTGTGGCTGGGGGATGGTGTGGATGGAGGATGTGTGGTTGGGTAGAGGATGTGTGGGTGGGTGATTGTATATGAGTAAGGGTGTGTGGTTAAGGGATGTTTGGTTGGGGGATGGGTGGGTAGAGGATGTGTGGGTGGGTAGAGGATATGTGGGTGGGTGAGTGTGTGCAGGTTAGGAGATGGTGGGGGTTGTTTGTAGGTGTGGGCTCGGGATCTGTGAGTGGGCTGGGGGAGATGGGAGATTATGTGGGTAGGTGCGGAATTTGTGTGTGGGTAGGTGCGGAATATGTGAGTTGACGGGGAGATGTGTGTGTGGCTGAGGAATGTGTGTTTGGCTGGGTGGGTGGAGGTGTGTATGTGGAGGAGGATATGTGGGTGAGTGATTGTTGGTGGGTAATTGGACGGGTAGAGAATATGTGAGTGGGTGGGGAGATGTGTGTAGGTGGGGGATGTATGGGTTATTGAATGTATGTGTGCTTGGGGTGTGGGTGGATGGGATGTGTGGTGGGTGAGATGTGTGTGTGGGTGGGGAGATGTGTAGGTGTAGGGATGTGGTGGATGGGTGGGGGAATGTATGTGTGTGTGGGTTATGTGTGTGGTTGGGTGGGGGAGTTGGAGTGAATGGGGGATGTGTGGGTGGGTGGTGGATGTGTCTCATAACATAGTAATATGCATTGTTTATGTTTACAAAATTCATGAACAATGTTTTTTTCCTATGCACTGTTGATGAAAGAAAGCTGAGTGAGTGGAAGGGCCGAATGTAAGACGGGCCTGCGTGCCCAATTTGTTACCCTTTGAAAATAAAGTCTGTTCGTTCGTTCGTTCGTTCGTTCTCTCTCCTCTCAGCATGTCTTCTCTTTCTTTATCTTTCTCTCTCTGTCTGTCTCACGCTATGTGTCTCTGCCTGTCTCTTTTATACACACATTTTCTCTCGCATACACTCTTCATCTTTCACGCACACACACTCTCTCCCCCTCTCTCTTTTCGCTGCTTCCCCCTCCCACCCCTCAGTCTCTTTCTTCCCCTCTTCCCTCTTTCTTTCTCCCCTCCCCCCCCCCCCACCACCCTCTCTTTCAGAAACAGTCTACACTCATGAAAGACAAACTTAGTTTTCTCAATCACAGTATCGATCCATGTAGTCGAGTCATTTATCTAGGCAAACATTGTCTCGTACGATTTCAGCGGTTCCCTTTTCATGCCGATTGATTCGAATCTGTTATTGTTTAGTTGGTACTTGTGGTTTGTATAATCGAATCTGTTATTGTTTAGTTGGTACCTGTGGTTTGTATAATAATATCCGTTATTGTGTAGTTGGTACTTGTGGCTTGTATAATCGAATCTGTTATTGTGTAGTTGGTACTTGTGGTTTGTATAATCGAATCTGTTATTGTGTAGTTGGTACTTGTGGTTTGTATAATCGAATCTGTTATTGTGTAGTTGGTACTTGTGGTTTGTATAATCGAATCTGTTATTGTGTAGTTGGTACTTGTGGTTTGTATAATCGAATCTGTTATTGTGTAGTTGGTACTTGTGGCTTGTATAATCGAATCTGTTATTGTGTAGTTGGTACTTGTGGTTTGTATAATCGAATCTGTTATTTTGTAGTTGGTACTTGTGGTTTGTATAATAATATCCGTTATTGTGTAGTTGGTACTTGTGGTTTGTATAATCGAATCTGTTATTGTGTAGTTTGGTACTTGCGGTTTGTATAATAATATCCGTTATTGTGTAGTTGGTAAATATGGTTTGTATAATCGAATCTGTTATTGTGTAGTTGGTAAATATGGTTTGTATAATCGAATCTGTTATTGTGTAGTTGGTAAGTATGGTTTGTATAATCGAATCTGTTATTGTGTAGTTGGTAAGTATGGTTTGTATAATCGAATCTGTTATTGTGTAGTTGGTACTTGTGGTTTGTATAATCGAATCTGTTATTGTGTAGTTGGTACTTGTGGTTTGTATAATCGAATCTGTTATTGTGTAGTTGGTACTTGTGGTTTGTATAATAATATCCGTTATTGTGTAGTTGGTACTTGTGGTTTGTATAATAATATCCGTTATTGTGTAGTTGGTACTTGTGGTTTGTATAATCGAATCTGTTATTGTGTAGTTGGTACTTGTGGTTTGTATAATAATATCCGTTATTGTGTAGTTGGTACTTGTGGTTTGTATAATCGAATCCGTTATTGTGTAGTTGGTACTTGTGGTTTGTATAATCGAATCTGTTATTGTGTAGTTGGTACTTGTGGTTTGTATAATCGAATCTGTTATTGTGTAGTTGGTACCTGTGGTTTGTATAATAATATTCGTTATTGTGTAGTTGGTAAGTATGGTTTGTATAATCGAATCTGTTATTGTGTAGTTAGTACGTATGGTTTGATAATAATATCCGTTATTGTGTAGTTGGTAAATATGGTTTGTATAATCGAATCTGTTATTGTGTAGTTGCTAATAGCGGTTTGTATAATCGAATCTGTTATTGTGTAGTTGAAAATAGCGGTTTGTATAATCGAATCTGTTATTGTGCAGTTGGTACGTATGGTTTGTATAATCGAATCTATTATTGTGTAGTTGGACCTTGCGTCGTAAACAATATAGAGTAAACATAGTACCCGACTCCGCGTCATAGAACAGTATAGGGTAAACATAATTTCTGACGCCGAGTCACATAGAACAAATATATGGTAAACATGGTTCCTGACTCCGAGTCATAGAACAGTATAGGGTAAACATAGTATCCGTATTTGCGTCATAGAACAATATAGTGTAAACATTGTTTCTGACGCCGAGTCACATAGAACAAATACAGGGTAAACATGGTTCCTGACTCCGAGTCATAGAACAGTATAGGGTAAACATAGTATCCGTATTTGCGTCATAGAACAATATAGCGTAAACATAGTTCCTGACTCCATGTCCATTGAACAATATAGGGTAAACATAGTTCCTTACTCCGCGTCATTGAACAATATAGGGGTAAACATAGTTCCTTACTCCGCGTCATTGAACAATATAGGGTAAACATAGTTCCTTACTCCGCGTCATTGAACAATATAGGGTAAACATAGTTCCTGACTCCGTGTCATTGAACAATATAGGGTAAACATAGTTCCTTACTCCGCGTCATTGAACAATATAGGGTAAACATAGTTCCTTACTCCGTGTCATTGAACAATATAGGGTAAACATAGTTCCTTACTCCGCGTCATTGAACAATATAGGGTAAACATAGTTCCTTACTCCGCGTCATTGAACAATATAGGGTAAACATAGTTCCTTACTCTGCGTCATTGAACAATATAGGGTAAACATAGTTCCTTACTCCGCGTCATTGAACAATATAGGGTAAACATAGTTCCTTACTTCGTGTCATTGAACAATATAGGGTAAACATAGTTCCTTACTCCGCGTCATTGAACAATATTTTAAAAAAAAAATTAAGTTGCATGTCCTTCACACGACGTAGCAGTCAACCCCAGCATTTTCGTTGTTCGTGATTCCTGGACAAATTTTACGTTCTGTAGTTTGCCATTGCTTTCTGAACGACCGGCTCCTAAACCTTGTTTCGAAAAAACCAGCACCGCTGTGTTTCGATCCCGGGTATACGGGCTCACAACCCGCGTTCGCAAGCCCTTAGCCACAGAGACCGATCAATAGAACAATATAGGGTAAACGATCAATAGAACAATGTAGGGTAAACGATCAATAGAACAATATAGGGTAAACGATCAATAGAATATAGGGTAAACGATCAATAGAACAATACAGGGTAAACGATCAATAGAACAATATAGGGTAAACGATCAATAGAACAATATAGGGTAAACGATCAATAGAACAATATAGGGTAAACGATCAATAGAACAATATAGGGTAAACGATCAATAGAACAATATAGGGTAAACGATCAATAGAACAATATAGGGTAAAGATCATTCCTGACTTTGTGTTATAGAACAATATAGTGTGAACATAGTACTCGACTCCGCGTCATAGAACAATATAGGGTAAAGATAATTCCTGACTTTGTATCATAAAACAATATAGTGTGAACATAGTACGCTATTTAGCTCTTTCGAAAGTAAGCACAGAAAATCTGGATCGATGCAGAGTGATTTTTTTTTTAAAAACCAGAAATATTGCGATATCTAAAATACAAAGTATAGATAAAACAATAGGGAATGCTACAAAATTTCATTGATCAAACATACAAAGAGATATACCGGAGAGGCTAAAAAGTGAATGATTGAACAAAATATTACAGCTGATGGAGAAAACAAAACAAGGTAAACATGACAATTAATAATACAGTACGGTTAATAATGGAAATAGAGATGAATGCATAAAAGCAAATATAAATTTGATTAAACTAGAAATGCCGCAAATTGAATTAAATTCTAACAATAAAGATACAGAAAATATGCAGAAACAAATTAGTGAATTATGAGGAAAAATAAGAGTACATATTGTGTTTACAATAAAAACAGGAAACATATTTTTGGAGGAAAGTGCTATAATGAAGAGTTGGAATGAATATATAAGATAATTATGTAATAGAAGAAAGTAACTTAGAAGGTCCACCTATTCTAAAAGAAGAAGTCGTTGACGCTATGAAACATATGAAGAAAGCAAAAGCAGATGGAATCATAATAGAAGAATTAAAAGTATTGGGAGAATTTGGAGTAGATATATTAACCAAACTGTTGAATGATATTTACAGCAGTGGATGTTTACCCAGTGATATGCTGAAATCCGTATTTATAGCTATACCAAAAAGACCAGGAGCAATTGAATGCAAAGATTTTCGTACAATTAATCTCACAAACCATGTCACTAAACTGTTACTCAGAATTATAATGAGAAGGGCGGAGGGGGGAATTGGCGAAAAACAGTCTGGATTTGTTAAAGGAAAGACTATATACATAACGAAAACTAATAGAAAGATCAATAGAGACACTGAAAGACATATTTGTAGCTTGTCATGAATGACGTTAGATACAACGAAGTTTGTTCATTCGTCCAATGCCTTCAACAGGGAACACAATGGAATACAGAAAGACTAATGAAACTACATTGTATCAGAACAATGGGAAACATATACAAACATTCGCAATGAGGTGTGAGGAAACAGCTCAAGTAATGCGTTGTATTAGCGTGGCCGTCTGTGGATCGAAGAGGGAGTGGAGTGGGGGAATGGCAAGTTGTACAGCAGATGGAACATACCGGCTCTGGTGTACACAAACTACTACAATATGGAGAGGGCAACAGCTGACGTCAGCGGACAGGACTACGGAAGACAGCAGCTGACGTCAGGATAAAGTGCCAGAGAAGACAGCAGCTGACGTCTGCAGACAGGGCTAGAGAGGACAGCAGCTATCGTCAGGAGACAGGGCTAGAGAGGACAGCATTTGACGTCAGCAGACAGGGCTAGAGAGAACAGCATCTGACGTCAGCAGACATGACTATTGAAGAAAGCAGCTGAAGTCAACAGACAGGGCTAGAGAGGACAGCATCTGACGTCAGCAGACAGGGCTAGAGAGGACAGCATCTGACGTCAGCAGACAGGGCTAGAGAGGACAGCATCTGACGTCAACGACAGGACTAGGGAAGACAGCAGCTGACGTCAGCGGACAGGGACTAGAGAAGACAGCAGCTGACGTCAGCGGACAGGACTAGGGAAGACAGCTAGCTGACGTCAGCGGACAGGACTAGGGAAGACAGCAGCTGACGTCAGCGGACAGGACTAGAGAAGACAGCAGCTGACGTCAGCGGACAGGACTAGGGAAGACAGCAGCTGACGTCAGCGGACAGGACTAGGGAAGACAGCAGCTGACGTCAGCGGACAGGACTAGAGAAGACAGCAGCTGACGTCAGCGGACAGGACTAGAGAAGACAGCAGCTGACGTCAGCGGACAGGACTAGGGAAGACAGCAGCTGACGTCAGCGGACATGACTATTGAAGACAGCAGCTAACAGGAGGGTGGCCAGAAAAGTTAGACAATGAGAAACTTGAGGACAGGGGGGAGGGGGGGGGGCGTGGATCTAGGAAATAGTACTGATGATCACATCAAAGGAACTTGAATAAAGCGGATGTATGAACACATTTGGGACACACCAAATGTAGCTCAGCATTGCAAAATAAAAAAAATAAAAATAATAATAAAAAACAAAATAAAAAGAAAAGGACGTTGCGTCGACAATCCATCTGCAAAGTAGGCAACGAGAAAACAGATGACCGCCAAGTTGTAGTATACAAGTATGTGTGTATTTTGGCACCCTGACTTCTAGGTTAGTAGTGTTCATCGTTCTCTGCGCTACTCCCACAAGTAGGGTGTGTACCTGCCCAGTAGGGTAGTACCTGCCCACAAGTAAGGTGTGTACCTGCCCACAAGTACGCTATATACCTGCCCACAAGTACGCTATATACCTGCCCACAAGTACGCTATATACCTGCCCACAAGTACGCTGTGTACCTGCCCACAAGTACTCTATATACCTGCCCACAAGTACGCCGTGTACCTGCCCACAAGTACGCCATGTACCTGCCCACAAGTACACCATATACCTGCCCACAAGTACACTATATACCCGCCAAAAAGTAGACTGTGTACCTGCCCACAAGTACACTATATACCTGCCCACAAGTACACTATATACCTGCCCATAAGTACACTATATACCTCCCCATAAGTACACTATATACCCGCCCACAAGTACACTATACACCCGTCCACAAGTACACTATATACCCGCCCGCAAGTACACTATATACCCGCCCGCAAGTACACTATATACCTGCCAACAAGTACACTATATGGCCGCCCACAAGTACACTATATACCTGCCCACAAGTACACTATATACCTGCCCACAAATACACTATATACCTGCCCACAAGTACACTATATACCTGCCCACAAGTACACTATATACCTGCCCACAAGTACACTATATACCTGCCCACAAGTACACTATATACCTGCCCACAAATACACTATATACCTGCCCACAAGTACACTATATAGCTGCCCACAAGCCATCCCGCCCTCGGGGAGGCAAACATCGAGCACCCGGTGTGTCATGACCTGCTACTGTGTCCACGGCACCCGTCCTTGAATGCGGGAAGGCAGTCTTCTTGCCCGGACCGTTTTGCCAGTGCCGTTGACCTCCATACCTACGGCCCGTTAAGGATCGAGAGTACCAGAGGGAACGTCCCATAGCAAGACAGGCCACGACTGTCGGCAGGATTGACAATGTGGGATGAAACAATTAGACATGTGCTACTGGCGTACCGACGTGGTGTAGTGGCTCTAGGCTTGCCTGCCGGCACGGTGGTCAGTTGTTCACATCCACATGGATTGACCAGGGCTTCCAGCACATCCAGCCAGACATGGTGTAGTGGCTCTAGGCTTGCCTGCCGGCACGGCGGTCAGTTGTTCACATCCACATGGATTGACAAGGGCTTCCAGCACACCCAGCCAGGACATGGTGTAGTGGCTCTAGGCTTGCCTGCCGGCACGGCGGTCAGTGTTCACCATCAACATGGATTGACCAGAGCTTCCAGCACACCCAGCCAGACATGGTAGTGGCTCTAGGCTGCCTGCCGGCACGGCGGTCAGTTGTTCACATCCACATGGATTGACCAGGGCTTCCAGCACACCCAGCCAGACATGGTGTAGTGGCTCTAGGCTTGCCTGCCGGCACGGCGGTCAGTTGTTCACATCCCATGGATTGACCAGGGCTTCCAGCACACCCAGCCAGACATGGTGTAGTGGCTCTAGGCTTGCCTGCCGGCACGGCGGTCAGTTGTTCACATCCACATGGATTGACCAGGGCTTCCAGCACACCCAGCCAGACATGGTGTAGTGGCTCTAGGCTTGCCTGCCGGCACGGCGGTCAGTTGTTCACATCCACATGGATTGGACCAGGGCTTCCAGCACACCCAGCCAGACATGGTGTAGTGGCTCTAGGCTTGCCTGCCGGCACGGCGGTCAGTTGTTCCCCTCACATGGATTGACCAGGGCTTCCAGCACACCAGCCAGACATGGTGTAGTGGCTCTAGGCTTGCCTGCAGGCACGGCGGTCAGTTGTTCACATCCACATGGATTGACCAGGGCTTCCAGCACACCCAGCCAGACATGGTGTAGTGGCTCTAGGCTTGCCTGCCGGCACGGTGGTCAGTTGTTCACATCCACATGGATTGACCAGGGCTTCCAGCACACCCAGCCAGACATGGTGTAGTGGCTCTAGGCTTGCCTGCCGGCACGGTGGTCAGTTGTTCACATCCACATGGATTGACCAGGGCTTCCACCACACCCAGCCAGACATGGTGTAGTGACTCTAGGCTTGCCTGCCGGCACGGTGGTCAGTTGTTCACATCCACATGGATTGACCAGGGCTTCCAGCACACCCAGCCAGACATGGTGTAGTGGCTCTAGGCTTGCCTGCCGGCACGGTGGTCAGTTGTTCACATCCACATGGATTGACCAGGGCTTCCAGCACACCCAGCCAGACATGGTGTAGTGACTCTAGGCTTGCCTGCCGGCACGGTGGTCAGTTGTTCACATCCACATGGATTGACCAGGGCTTCCACCACACCCAGCCAGACATGGTGTAGTGGCTCTAGGCTTGCCTGCCGGCACGGTGGTCAGTTGTTCACATCCACATGGATTGACCAGGGCTTCCAGCACACCCAGCCAGACATGGTGTAGTGGCTCTAGGCTTGCCTGCCGGCACGGTGGTCAGTTGTTCACATCCACATGGATTGACCAGGGCTTCCAGCACACCCAGCCAGACATGGCTACCACCACATGTCTATGGGGAATAGAGGTGACCAGCACGATACTGCCTACGTCACTCCTGGGGCGCCAATATTACCCACAACATTCCTGCAGCGTCAATCCTGGGGCGCCTGTACTGCCTACACCACTTTTGGGGCGCCGATACCGCCCACATCACCCATAGATCGCCGATACCGCCGACATCACTCCTGGGGCGCCAATATTACCCACATCACTCTAGGGGCGCCTATACTGCCCACATCACTCCTGGGGTTCTGATACCCCCACATCACTCCTGGGGTTCTGATACCACCCACATCACTCCTGGGGTTCTGATACTGCCCACATCACTCCTGGGGTTCTGATACTGCCCACATCACTCCTGGGGTTCTGATACCGCCCACATCACTCCTGGGGCGCCGATACTGCCCACATCACTCTTGGGGCGCCGATAATTGCCCACATCACTCCTGGGGAGCCAACACTGCCCACATCACTCATGGGGCGTCTATACTGCCCACATCACTCCTAAGGTTCTGATACCGCCCACATCACTCCTGGGGCGAGGATAATTGCCCACATCACTCCTGGGGCGCCGATAATTGCCCACATCACTCCTGGGGCGCCGATACTGCCCACATCACTCCTGGGGCGCCTATACTGCCAACATCACTGCTGGGGCGCCGATACTTCTTCCTCTAGCCCCGTAGTAGAACTTGCTGTCGTTATGTGAAGAGTTAAAACTATCAATTATTGTAGGCCGGAGTGCACGCCACGGAATGGGTCATCCGTCTTACCCTACCGTAGCGAACGACGAGAGCTGGCACCAAACCCTAATCTGACGGCGCCCATGCCAGTCAGTGTAACACACCCCTAACGCTAACAGGCCGGCTGCAGCGCCGACGTTTCTAGAACCACGGTTAGAGTGTATACGTTTGATCTGCAAGAGGTATGTCATGAAATACACTAGACATCCCAGATGACGCCTCGCTAATCATGTTAGGGAACGTCTTTGGGACATTACGCAACATTTCGACAAACCAATTTTCAGTCACTCCAGTTCTCTCTCCAGGACATCGATGTTGGGTATGTCACTTCCAGAAGGTCATGTTAATCGGATAGCTCGGTCAAACTTAGAATGTCGAACCACATAATCGACATTTCAAGACGTTTAAACATTGAACACAACCCACTAGCTATCATCACTGATCGTATTCCGGTACGAACCTAAGGCCTTGTACTCGTCAATTTGGAAGCACTAGACTCGAGTTTAGCTCTCGTTTGAGCTCGTCAGTAGTGCATATCCTTGACTGGACCCGGGATCAAACCCGGATCACTGGCGTGTGACGCGGGTGTGTAACCACTAAACCACGCATCACACGCTAGACGCAACCAAATTATCACACTAGACTATCACAACGTTATCCATCGTAAGCTATAGCTCAAAATTTTCCCGATCGTCGCGACTGACATCCGTCAATCGATGTGGCCCCGAATGATCAGGTCTTCTCGACTGGCAAGGCACACCAGGTAAAGTCCAGCGAGCAATAATAAAATTATTCGATTTGTGTTTTTTTTCGGGATTTGAGATTTAAACACTGAGCACAACTCACTACTGGCAACACTTATCGTATTCCGGAACGAGCCTAAGACCTTTTCCAGGTCAATTTGAAATTTTGGAAATTTCAAAACGTGTCCATCTAGCAGTTTAGCTATATTTTATCCCTTTCCATATCATGTTTATGCTCTTAAATATATTAATATTTTACTTTTCTTTTCTCGGTTAGACTATGTTCTTATTTGAGTCTACCCCTATTTGGTCACTAATATTTGGAAAT
>JACEFZ010006702.1:17500-71082 GCA_014155875.1 Cepaea nemoralis | reverse complement strand
TTTTGGTGGGCACTCGGATTTAAATTGAGATAACCACCCCTCCCATTTAGGGCATCGGAAAGGGAAAAAGAAAGTTATGGGATATATCAACAAAAGAGGCTGACTATATCTATATTCAAGAAAATAACAAGCCTAGAAGCAAAGGAAGACAGAGACATATGTATGTGGAAAGTTTAAAATAGCTAGGGAGCAAATATTATATCATAAATATAAGTTTCATAAAAAAAAAAGTCAGATGTGAAAGTGGGCTGCATGTTCATCGCCACCAATATGCTTCAGATCTGAACCTGAAGAAAAAGGGAAAGTGAAGTGCACGGCGCCTGAGTCGACGCATCCACTAAGGATCTAGAATAATTAACCAAGAAAAAGACAAATACTGACTCTCTACAAGATGTGAACACCAAAGAATAGCGTACCATAAACAACAACATCTAACAAAAGCTGGAACACTTTGGCTTTATTATACGTCAAAGCGGCTTGGAAAGAACAGTTATTGATACCATGGTTCCTGGGACAAGAGGCAGGCTAGACAATCATGACGATGGGTATAGGGTATTGCGGACACCTTGGACATGAGGGGGCATGACAAAATGACAAGCGATCAGGATGCTTTTGAACAGGCATATTGTAGGTAACGTACTGCAAAGGATATGCTATATAAGGACCCAAGAAAAGTCAGAAAGCGTCGAAGGTGATATGGGCTTAAACCATAATGACCGCAATATAGCTTATGCTATGTAAGGTGGAGAACGGAAACGTTTCGTGTGGAATGGTTATCCTCGATTCAGAAGTTATATATTGTGAGAATTGTATGGAGGTTTGTCCTGACCATGCGGGAGTGCAGGGGAATGAACAGGCTCATAGGCTGGCAGGGAATTCACCTCTTGGTGGTAGATTACCTATTTACAAGGGAGAAATGGGCGAGCGCCTGTGGAACTAGATGGAGAAGGCGGGGGAACAGTTGAGAACCCGTATGTGGAAAGAATGATACTGTGAAGGATCGGCTTGGGTTCTGGAAGAATCTCAAAACTAGGAGGGAAGACAAGGAGAATTTTCAGTCAGATAGCGGTGGGAACGATTAGTAGTATGACTCTTATCTGGCTGTTGAATAAGGGGACGGAGCGTGTATGGGAATGTCCTGAGTGCAGTGAAGTCAGTTCTGAGCTCAACTCAACTCAACTCAACGTAAACTGTTACTTTGCTTTATTATTTAAGAGGTATGCGTTCTGTTGGACAGGTGTTTGACTACAACGAAGACGGGTTTATCGATGCTACCGAGTTGAAAATGGCACTGCAGAATCTAGGCGAGCCGCTGTCGGAAAAAGAACTCAGCGATCTGATGAAGGACGCTGACGTAACTGAAGACGGTAAAGTTAATTACGAAGGTAATAATGAAGTTTGGAATACAAGAACCAGTAAATTAACCATGTCACACCAAGTTCCGATGTTATGAAAAGAATCAAACACTGACCAATGCTCTATTTTATACATCTTATATTTGTCTTAACGACTACTGGCACCTTGCCGTCTTGACAGACGATAGTTTGTTACATTGTGCTTCATAAAGGCACATCTACAACACATGGTAGTAGCGAATGCGCCTAATCATATTAATTTGCGGGGAAAATGTTCTTCCACAATGGATGCATGTGAAAACATGGTCATGTTTACCATCACGCACCATCAGACATCTCATAGGTTCAGTGGGTGACTTATCTGCAGTCATTTTCTGCTTTGTCTTTATTCCATTCCTGATCTTTTCTCTCCATGCAACGCGATCAGCGGCGACTTGTTCTATTATCTTGACTATATGTCTTAATGAACATTTTCTCGCAGTACAGTTGCTTTTCATGTTTTCCTAACGTCCCAGTGGTAAAGAGTTCGAATTCCCTACAAGGCGAGGATTGTGTTTCACTGACCCGAGTCCAGATGTGTCCAGGCTAAAATGGGAATCAGGAAAGATTATGTGAAGTATAGGCGACTAGCGTGATATTGACCACACCACCCATCGAATGCTGATTGGTCTATGCAAATATAGGTCTGGCACCATATGCCATTTGCACATTCAGACGTGAGAAGGGTCCTTAACACCACTTTACTTTTACCATATACCATTTACCTAACATTCCGTGAAAAATAGTCCTTTACTATTACTTTTTGCATGTGTTTTTCAGCGATACAAATATCTGAAAACGTGTTATGGAAAACTCTAAGCTTGTATACACATATGTAAAATAACAGCATTCCCACGGCAAATACAGCCTTTGGTTTGTGAAGTGTTAGACATTCACATATTATAGGCAGTGATGTAAAGAGCTAGGGTTTCCAGTTACCACCCTTCGGCAAATTTTATTCCAGAAAATTACCTACTGTCATTTGGATGAGATTTTATTGACCACAGAAAGTACTGTTCAGAAAAAGGAATCCTGCTAATGCTGAGGATTGAAGGCATTTATCTTTCATATTAGCTTTGTTCCTCCCTTCTTCAAAATCCTTTAATAAGGTAGTTGTTAAGTCACTCCCGCATCAGTGGTTGTTATCCAACAGTCCGTTTAGTTTCCTGAACAACACCGAATTCAACCTGCTTCGTGGTTACAAATTAAGAAGTCAGTAAACACGGAAAAGACATCTATCTGGGATTGGGATTGAACCATACGACCACCGGGCCGACAGGCTGGTGTGCTAGCCAAGGCGCTACCGCCGCTGTCGAGAAATACACTTCATAATGAAAACTGACACACTTTATGGGGAAAGAGTAAGTGGTAACAAACAAATACATATGTGAACGGTTTTGCCATAGGAGATAATGGGGACAAGACCACATATTTAATTCAAAACGTTGGTGATCGTGTGGGAAGGCAATACAGAGTCTACAATTTTATGTAGAAACGGATTAATTGAATAGTTATTTTAGCCTGGCGAGCATTTGAATAGTCTAGTATATTTCTATTTAATAATAGAGAAGTGCAGAGAATTTAATGTAAACCTATTCTCATGTTTTGTGGATTATTCAAAAGCATTTGACTGTGTACAACATCAGAAACTTTGGGAAATCATGAGGAATATGGCCTTTCCATCACATGTAGTACAACTCATAAAAATGCTCTATCTAGACCAACAAGCAGCAGTTAGAATAGATGGCGAGGCATCAGATTGGTTTGACATCAAGCAAGGTGTCCGTCAGGGCTGCGTGCTGTCACCCTATTTGTTTAACCTATACGCCGAAAATATAATGAGAAATATAAGAGATGATATAAACAGGGAGCTACATGATGCCCTAAATATTGGCGGTCATGACATACCGGAGATTCGATATGCTGATAATACAGTATTACTATCCACAACACAGAATGGCATAGAAAACCTAATAGCTTCAACCCAATTGAATAGTGAAAATCACAACTTATATCTTAACATAGCAAAAACAAAGATAATGCATACAGGTAAAACTACTATGGAGAAAGAAATATACATTAATGGGGAAAAATTGGTGGTAGTGGAAAATTTTGAATATCTTGGTTCATTGATTACCAACAACGGTGACACAATGAAAGAAATTAAACGGCGACTATCAATTGCTCTTCAAAGACTAAAACAGCTGAATAAATTATGGAGTGGGACAGATAGAACTACAAAAATTAGATTTTTAAGAGCATGCATCTTTCCCATTGCAACATACGCCTGTGAGACATGGACACTTACTAAACAAGCTGAACAGCGCATAAACGCCTTTGAATATAAATGTTATAGACGAGTTCTAAGAATATCTTGGGTAAAGAAAAGAACAAATGCATCCATACTTCAAGAGTTGAATATTGAAGAAGGTTGGCTATTAAAGACGATAAAACAAAGAAAATTGAAATATTTTGGTCACTTGAAACGTCACGAAAGTTTGGAGAGAACAATAATGGAGGGGTATATGCCTGGGAAGAGAGGAAGAGGAAGGCCAAAGAGAAGATGGGTGCAGGATGTGGCAGATGATCTCCAGATGGGTGTATCAGACGCGGGACATCTTGCTTATGATCGAGAGGTTTTCCGGAAGGTTGTTATGGGAGCGAGGTTCTGCAAAGGACATGCTACTGAATGAATGAGTATATTCCTCATTAAATTTTTGTTAACAAATGTATAAAATTTCTTTTGTTAGCAAATTGAAATTTACTCGTTTCTATCTCTTATTACCACAGCGTTTATACGAATATGGCTGGAAACCTCTAAGGAATCAGCGTAGATCTAGAATGATTAGCTGACAGATGCCTTAAACACTGGCTGATGCTTGAGGACAAAGTCATTGGAATATTCATCTCTTTGTCTCGCGCACCGCCCGGCTTCACACTATCAAGTGCCATGCGACTCCAGATTACTATGAAATAAAGAGAGAACAGGCAACAGAGCAAGCAAGGATCGGTTAACTAATGTGTGTATGGGATTTATTGCGTATATTGTTCAATGGCTCTCAGCTTATAAAATGGGTCGCCATTTATACAACCCAACAGAAGGAAATTGCTTTGGGACAATTTATTTATCTTATTATTATGTTCCTTTGCTCTCTTTAAAAGTTGTAGTTTCTTATATATATATATATATATATATATATATATATATATATATATATATATATATATATATATATATATATATATATATATATATATATATATATATATATATATGGTAACTCACTGATAAATATCTTTTGAAAACAGCACACACAACTACAGTAGGGTCTGTATTATAGAACAAGTACAGGAAGGCCCTGCTATTTGTCGCTTCGGTTTACGTCGTTTTGCAATAACGTCGTTGTCACAATGGGGCATAACTTCACTTTATGTCGCTACGTTCCACTACAACGTCGTCATCTGTGTTGCTATGCTGCGTTAACGTCGCCAGTTTACATTTTGTGTAGTGCTTTTTTCCAGGATTGTATAGTGTAATCACCCATAATTGTACACACAGTAAATGCTGGTAATGTGGCTGGTTGTGAGAGAACATGGCATGGTCGAGACAGGAACATGGAGCTGATCCACAACTCTGGTGATCGAGTGAGATGTCAGAACATGAACGCCCACGCTTACCGGCATGGCACATGATGGATGGATGGATGTGAGAGAACCAGGGCAAGTGTTACTCTTGAGGTTAAGTTAGATGTGTTACATCGTTTTGAGTCTGGCGATCGGGCTGTCGATATCAGTAAAGTCCATTGTTTACCTCAAACCACGGTAAGGACAATCCGTGCAGGTGCTGACAAAATCAAAGAGGGTGATAAACACCTAGCCCCTGTGAGTGCTTCCAAGATCACGCGTACCAGAAGTACTCTTATGGAGAACATGGATGTGCTATTGGCTGTCTAAATTGAAGACCAGAACCAACGGAATATGCCTGTGAGCAACATGGTTATCCAAGAGAAAGCACAGTCTCACTATGAAGATCTAGCGAAGAAAGCGGATTAGAGCTGTACTAATAGTGCTGATGATAGTGTTGGAGCGAGTCGTGGTTTTAATGCCTCTATGTCCCAATAATTTTACCACTCATCCTGCAACCCACCTGTATTTAGCCAATAAATATCAACAACCATAAAAATAAACATTACATAATACACTTATTTCATGTAATTCTATGGGAAATAGTGTTTCGCTATACGTAGCTTCACTTAAAGTCGCGTTTTCCAAGAACTAATTCCAACGTTAACCGGGGCCTTCCTGTATTATAATTAAAGAAGGGAAACGATCTTAAGTGTGTGTTACATACTTAGCTACACTGTCCACCACATGTCTATGTGCATATATTTAATTCCATACATTTAAATACCTCTTTTTCTTATGCTACTTCTCCTCTTCTTTCTGCCCCTCTTCCTTATACTTCTTTATCTTCTTCTACGCCTCCTCATCTCACCTCCTCTCCTCCTCCTCCTCCTCCTCCTCCTCCTCCTCCTCCTCCTTCTTCTTCTTCTTCTTCTTCTTCTTCTTCTTCTTCTTCTTCTTCTTCTTCTTCTTCTTCTTCTTTTTCTCCATCACCTCCGCCTCGTCCTCCTGCTTCTTCCACTTCTTCTTCTTTCTTATTCTCCTCCTCTTTTTTCTTGATAATCGCATTCCATTAATAGATCCTCTAACTAATAAGCTACACTTATTGAAGATCTTCCATCGATCCATGCCGAGAGATTGATGCATAAGTTGACAATCCTGTATCAGAATCTATTCGTTTGCTTGTCAAACATGTAGCGTATATTATATGTGCTGTAATACTGTAGTATTATTGTTATAAAGTGTTAAGATCAAATTATATGCAAGACGTGTTAGCTGGGGTAGCAGAGTGGTTACATATACTGGCTTCGGAAACAATGGTCCCGGTCAAATAACCAATAAAAGTTAGTTAGTTGCATATCCTTTACAGGACGTCGCAGTCAACGCCAGCGGTTTTTTGGCTGTTTAAGATTTATTTTTACGAGATTACGTTCAGTAGTTTGCAATTTCTTTCTGAACGACCGGGCTCATACTACTGTATGAAAACCAACGCAAAGCGGTCTGCTACCAAATCGCCCGCAACTGCGTTTCGAACGCAATATGCGGGATTACGATTTTGCGTTATTATTATTCTTTACAGTCTAAACCATTGAGATGCTATCATGTTAAAACTTAACAATGTAATCCTGTAAAGTCTAAACCAGTGAGATACTATCATGTTAAAAACTTGACAATGTGATCCTATATAATCTAAACCATTGAGATGCTATCATGTAAAAATTTAACAATGTGATCCTATACAATCTAAACCACAGAGATACTATCATGTTAAAACCTGACAATATGATCCCATATAACCTAAACCATTGAGATGTTATCATGTTAAAACTTAACAATGTGATCCTATACAATCTAAACCACAGAGATACTATCATGTTAAAACTTAACAATGTGATCCAATACCATCTTAACCGCAGAGATACTATCATGTTAAAACCTGACAATGTGATCCCATATAATCTAAACCATTGAGATGTTATCATGTTAAAACTTAACAATGTGATCCTATACAATCTAAACCACAGAGATACTATCATGTTAAAACTTAACAATGTGATCCTATATAATCTAAACCATTGAGACGCTAACATGTTAAAACTTGACATTATTTTCTTACTTTTCTTATTATAAAATCTAGCAGAATCTATTGCTTCTTTCTAGCTTCTTTGGAAATTATAAATAGTAACAGATGCTTTTACACACATTCAGTCGCATTGGGCATATGTTCAAGTAAAGTCAAGGGCACCTTTACATTCCTTGGGCGCATAAAGTATAGTAAAAGACCCTTTTACATGATTTAGGTGCATAAGGCATAGTAAAGAGCCCTGTTACATTCCTCAGGCACATAAAGCGTAGTAAATCGTCCTTTCACATGCCTGGGCGCATAAAGTATAGTAAAGGACCCTTTTACATGCTGTAGGCGCATAAAGTATAGTGAAGAATCCTTTTACATTCCTTAGCCGCATAAAGTATAGTAAAAACCCATTTTACGTTCCTTAGGCTCATAAAGAATAGTAAAAAATCCTTTTACATGCCTTAGGCGCATAAAGTATAGTAAAGAATTTTTTCACATTCCTTAGGCGTATAAAGTATAGTAAAGGACCCTTTTACATGCCTGGGCGCATAAAGCATAGTAAAGAATTTTTTACCATTCTTAAGATGCTTAAAGTATAGTATAGAATACTTTTACATTTCTTGGAGCGTAAGGTATAGTAAAGGACCCTTTTACATGCCTTAAGCGTATAAAGTATAGTAAAGGGTCCCTTATATTCCTAATGTGTATAAAGTATAATAAAGGGTCCCTTTATATTCCTAAGGTGTATAAAGTATAGTAAAGAATCCTTTTACATGCCTTAGGTGCATAAATTATAGTAAAGGATCCTTTTACATTCCTTATGCGCATAAAGTATAGTAAAGGACACTTTTACATGTCTGGGCACATAAAGTATAGTAAAGGGTCCCCTTACATTCCTTAGGCGCATAAAGTACAGTAAAGGACCCTTTTACATGCCTAAGGCGCATAAAGTATAGTAAAGGGTCCGTTTAGATTCCTTAGGCGCATAAAGTATAGTAAAGGATCCTTTTACATGCTTTGGGCGTACAACGCACAGAAAAGGGTCCCGTTACATTCCTTAGGCGCATAAAGCGTAGGAAATTGTCCTTTTACATGCCTTAGGCGCATAAAGTATAGTTAAGAATTTTTTGACATTCCTTAGGCGCATAAAGAATAGTAAAGGACCCTTTTACATGCCTGGGCGCATAAAGCATAGTAAAGAATTCTTTAACATTCTTAAGGTGCATAAAGTATAGTATAGAATCCTTTTAAATTTCTTGGCGCATAAGGTATAGTAAAGGACCATTTTACATTCGTTAGGTGCATAAAGTATAGTAAAGAATCCTTTTACATGCCTTAGGAGCATAAAGAATAGTAAAGAATCCTTTTACATTCTTTAGGCGCATAAAGTATAGTAAAGTGCCTGTTACTTGCCTGGGCGCATACAGTACAGTAAAGAATCCTTTTACATTCCTTAGGCGCATAAAGTATAGTAAAGGGCCGTTTTACATGCCTGGGAGCATAAAGTATAGTAGAGAGTCCCTTTACATTCCTAAGGTGCATAAAGTATAGTAAAGAATCCTTTTACATGCCTTAGGCGCATAAAGTATAATAAACGACCCTTTTACATTCAGTAGGCGCATAAAGTATAGTAACAGACCCTTTTGCAAGCCTTAGGCGCATAAAGTATAGTAATGGACCCTTTTACATGCCTGGGCGCAATGGGAATATGGTTCTAGACCTATTTTGTATAGATCAATAGGCACTACTTTAGTGGTGTGGTTAGTATCACGCCCGTCGCCTTAATTTCCCAAAGCGTTTCCTGGAACAAATTTTAGGATTATTAGACCTAGATGTGGCAATATCAAGTGCAACAAACAGGCTTGACCGTTTCAGAGAACATCTGAGAGATATTTCACAACACACAAAAGGCAATGTCTAACCAGTGTAATTTTCCTGCTCATAATGTGTTGAAGATGCATGTTCTGCAATTATACTTAGTTATTCGAATTGCTCTATGAGAAACAAGACGGGAAGCCATTTGATTTATAGCGCAGGCTGTATTCATTCAACGGGAATCAATGCAGTTGGCAATGATCCAGTGTAGCATCATTTGTCCGCTTGTCCAATATTGCATTCTTTTTTCTGCTTCTCTACATGCATGCTCCCTTATTTATTTCCCCGTGTATATAATTATTCATGTAATTTGGTTCTACTTTCCTGTTGTGATATTTATGCACCAATATATTCCATTGTAACTGTCTTTTCGCCAATGGGCGCATATTCGCTCTACGACCCACACACTTGGACCACCATGTCCTTTCAGAAACGTGAATTTTGCCTTCTTAATCATGACGGTTTCTATTAATGGCCGGCATCGGGGCGAAGGTGATACGGAATCCCACATACCCGTGTTCGAATGGCAGCTGCGGGCGAATTGGCAACTACCGCCTTGTGTTGGTGTTTTACGAAATAGTATGGGTGCCGGTCGTTCAGAAAGCAATGGCAAACTACTGAACATAAACATGCCAAGAGATCACAACAGCAAAAAAAAAATAAAAAAATGCTGGTGTTGACTGCGACGTTCTGTAAAAGATATGTAACTAACATATTTTCTTTTAATGAATCAGCTCATGTTTTTATTAATTTTCTTTATGTATTCCCACTCCCACATCTTACATCTTAAGATCATTCTTTGGACACGTAGATTTGTAGAGGGACATTTGAAAACATTGTGACGAGTGGAAAGATCAGTGGGGAAAGAGGCAGACTATCAGAAATAAGAAAAAGTCGCTTAAAAGTCGACAGGGTCGACTTCATTGCACCGGGTTTTTATCCCATATGGCTCAGGCCCTTTCCGCAACGCGGAAAACGTCGCACAAAGCACGAACTCCGTAGCTCCAGCGACGTTCCCCAGGAGTCTTCGAAAAAATGAACACGTGACCCGAAGGACGTGGCCCGGAATCGAACCCACAACCTTCGGAGCCCGAATCAGACGGCTTGACCACTTCGCCACAGAGACTCCCGGTGAGGGCTGGTCTAGTTCGCAAGGTCAGTCCCGCGTCTAGCGTTCGTTGTCTCGGATGGCTGTGTGAGACTGTCAGAAATAATGCTGGATGACTGAGGGATATCATCAGCAGAGTCAGAACACCAAATGCCGAGATCTGTGGAGAAACACGAACACCTGTTGACATGGCACATGATGATGACGATGATTTGGTTTCTCTTAAAACAAAATTGCGAGTATATTTCCAAGCAGTGAATATTATACAAGTCTCATTGTCGTAAACTAATTAACGTAAAACTTGCCAAGAGATCATAACGGCAAACAATGCTGGTGTTGAATGCAACGCCCTGTAAAGGACATGCCGCTAACTTTAACTCTTAGTCGTGAGGTCCCCTCCATCTACCCTACAGTAATTCTCCACCGAGCTTCTTCTCTTCATGCACACATACACAGACGGAAAGGGGAAATCACCACATTAATCTATCCGGTATAGTTTTATGGGTAGTCACAAAGCTTAACATCCTGTCAATTTACACATATAAAAACATTTTCAGTATTGTTCAGATTGAATAACCAGTCTTTTAGTTTGGTTTGTTATGTGTGTGTGTGTGTGTGTGTGTGTGTGCGCGCGCGCGCGCGTGCTCGCGAGTGTGTGTATTAAATCTCTAAACGCAACGTTTCCACCGTCATCAAATAGCAGATTCTTTGCTTAAGGTTGCTCTCACCACGGCGCGCCGAACGAACCACATTTCCGTTGCTTCGAACGTCTTCCTAATTTTTCATCCACGTTCCAAGATTCACTGCCATACAGCTAAACGGGTTCTTCATTAACATTTCAGCTTACTTCTTTGGATACTTTTTATTTTCTGGAAAGCAGCTTTTGCTTGCCCTATGTTGCTCTTAATCTCTGTTGCGCATCTTCTATTTCATGTTACAAGTGCCTCTAAAAAGTTAATTGCATATCCTGTACAGGACGTTGCAGTCAACTCAAGCATTTGTTTGGCGGTTTGTGATGTCTTTGCAAGTTTATGTTCAGTAGTTTGTCATTTATTTCTGAACAACCGGCACTAAAACCAACGTCAGGCGGTCTGCTGTCAAATCACTCACAGCTGTATTTCGAACGCGAGTATACGGGATTACGAACTGCGTCCGTAATACCATTGCCGCGGAGCCAGGATAATTGCCTCTAACAATCTAAATTTGTCAACTTGGTTAAGGCCTAGGTAAACGAAGGAATAGGTGAAGAGTCTTTCCCACCTATCACAAACGACGAGTGGTCATCAAACCCTTTCCCGACAACGCTTATTCCACTGTCAGTATTAAGTCAAAACGTTACACTAACGCGCCATCTACACTACATATATAACAACTGTACACGTTGTTACAACGGGCTATATTAAACATATTCAACAACAACAACAACAACAAGACACAAACAGATGATTGCACAGTTTAAGGAATGGTATACAACAATGGGTCTTGGGAAATGTGGAAGGTAGAGATAGATGGCTTGTATGATACTGACCATATCTTTCATCGAGAAGCGATTGGTCAATAGTAACATGACCAGCACCGTATACCGAACGCGCATCAATGTGAAAAAGTGTTCTTTACTTTTCAATATACTTATATTTCTCTATATCAAGCCAAGTGCCTACTGCAGATACTGATAAGATAAAGCAAACAATACTAAATCCTTTTGGCTCAAAAACAAAATACACATAGACATCGACTCTCATATAGGGCCGCCTATATTACAAGGGTAGTGGCAAACTGACTACATTGTCTGTTAGAAAAGATTTATATATGACATATCTGATCATCATCAAGTGCCTTGTCAGATGGCGTAGGTGTTCATCTTTCTCCACAGATCTACGATGTTCTGGATCAACTCTGCTGATGATATTTCATGCCAATTCATCCAGCATCATTTTTCTTGTTCTGCCTCTGCCTCTCTTCCCCTCGACCTGTCCAGTCGTCACGATGTTCTCCAATTCCTCTCTTCTCATTACATGACCAAAGAAAGCTGTTTGTCTCATTCTTATTGTTTAATATAGTGTTCTAATTTCATTAACCTCTTTCAGACTAGTCGTTGTTAGTTACTCTGGCTGTTCAAGTATTATGTAACATTCGTTTCAAAAAGCACATTTCTGATGCTTCCAGTTTCTTCATAATTTGTTCATTTACATTCCAAGATTCACGGCCTTGCAACAAAAGAGGTTCTATATAGCATTTCAGTAATCCCCTTCTTACATTCAATGATAGCTACTTATTGCATAAAATACCTTTACTTTTCTGAAATGCGAGTTCTGTTTGCCTTATTCTACTCTTAATCTCTGTTGTTCATCTTCCATTTGTTATAATAAATGCCCTTAGGTATATAAAAGTATCCTTTTTGTTGAGAATGTTCCCTTCTATTTCCATTTCACATTGTAGTGTCACTTTTTTCTTTGATATCGTTACTGTTTTATTGATATTCAAGGAGAGTATTTTCATTGGACTCTCTGTTACTACAATGTCCAACAATTGTTGTAGATCTTTTGCATTTTCCTCCATCAATACTGTCTCACCCGCATATCGTATATTGTTTACATTATAATATCCGATTAGTATTCCTGGCTTCTCTTTGACCCCCTCATTATTACTTCGTTAAAGAGAGAGAGAGAGAGAGAGAGAGAGAGAGAGAGAGAGAGAGAGAGAGAGAGAGAGAGAGAGAGAGAGAGAGAGAGAGAGAGAAGAGATCCGGTAACAAATCACACCCCTGTCGTTCTCTAGCTATTTTTGTTCATAATTTCCCTCTTTATTTCCAATGTTAACTGCTGCTACCCGATTCCAGTAGACATTCTTTATTATTCTAAGATATTTCCCGTCAATGTTGATATCTTCTAACATCTTCTAGTTATAATATACGAAGCACAAGTATACATCTTTATGTGTCTCTATTGATCTTTCTATTACTGTTCTTAATGATATATCTCAGATAGGAAAAATGTCATCATGTCGCATGTCTCATTGTGTATAAACTAGTGTCAATCCTGTTGAACCTATGACTCGCTTGGCAAACTACATTTCCCTTGGAGGATTAACTAGCGAAATTTGAAGGAACCATAGCATGTCTTTTCATTAAAAAATACAGAATCCTGTGGAGAGTCTGATCAGCGAGGAGTGAGCAGATAGTCTGGACCACACTCAATCCGTAGGAGACGAAACAGGCGGACGTTTAGTCAGGCTGCACATGCGCCTTCAGCAACTCTTCGTTGGCTAATGAAGCAAATATTTGTTTGCAACTGAAGCAACTCTTCGTTCGCTACTGAAGCAACTATTTTTTGGCTACTGAAGCAACTCTTTGTTGGCTACTGAAGCAACTTTTCGTTGGCTACTAAATCAACACTTCATTGGCTACTGAAGCAACCCTTTGTTGGCTACTGAATCAACTCTTCGTTGGCTACTGAAGCAACTCTTTGTTTAATACTAACGCACATCTTCGTTGGCTACAGAAGCAACTCTTCGTTGGCTAGTGAAGCAATTCATCGTTGGCTACTGAATCAACTCTTCGCTGGCTGCTGAAGCAACTCTTTGTTGGATACTGAAGAATCGTTTCGTTGGCTTCTGAATCAACTCTTCGTTGGCTAGTGAAGCAACTCTTTGTTGGATACTGAAGAATCGTTTCGTTGGCTTCTGAATCAACTCTTCGTTGGCTAGTGAAGCAATTCATCGCTGGCTACTGAAGAAACTCTTCGCTGGCTGCTGAAGCAACTCTTCGTTGAATACTGAAGTAACTCTTCGTTGGCTACTAAAGATGTTGATGGAGCACGTGTGGCACTTTCCGGAGTGCAGTTGTTGATTTCACATTTCTATGTAATTTCGTGATGTGAATTTGGAGTTTTGGGCCACTTTTCAACCACCAAAGAAGAAAACGAGAGATATTGAGCTTAAATGTTACAAACAAGTTCTTAGAACATCTGTTGAGTTGAGGTGAGTTGAGTTGAGTCAAGAACCGACATCACTGCACTCAGGACATTCCCATACGTGTTCAGTCCCCTCGTTAAACAACCAGCGAAGAGTCATACTACTAATCGTTCCCAACGCTATCTGATTAAATGTTCTCATGGTCTTCCCTCTCAGTTTTGAGCCAGAACCCCTGCCGACCCCCCCCCCCCCCCCCCCCCCCCCCCGCAATCTCATACTTCCAACACATGGGTTCTCAATCTGTTCCTCCGCCTTTTCCACCTGGTCCCACTCTTAGAACATCTTCAACCAAGAAGAATACTGACATTCTAAAAGATCTTAGCATCGAAGAAACTTGGTTTATAAATAGTATCATGTCTCAGCGACTAGAATACTTTGGCCATATTAAATGTCATGGAGGCTGGGAGAGAACATGATGGGTTCCTGTAAGACAAGGCAGGGGCAGAACAGTACGATGTCGGCAACAGGACATTGAAGACAGGTTGGGCATGAATTGCATGAGTCAGTAGAAATCGCCAGAGATAAAGAAATCTGATGAGTGCGACATTATGAAAAGGATTTGCTATTTAAGGTGATGTGTTAAACTTCAAATAAAAAGCAATTTCGGCAGTCTATTAAAAAGTAATGTAATAAATCATATATTCAAAAAGGCTTTTGAAAATAATTACTATAACACCAACAATGTTGCAGAATGTTTGCTTTCATGTTTGTACGCATTAGGAACACATTCCTAAAACACACTTATGCGCCAATGACCATCTGTCGTGGCTCTCCAGATACGCATATTTATAACCGCCACTCTGTGGTTTGTGCTTTAAACATATTTGACTACGTGTATTCATAATTTGAGATAGACATCTTTTATCTTGATTTCTCGATATAATGTACGTGTATAGGTAATCCGAATTACATTTATAAGAACTGGGCGTTTTCCCATATCTACTACGAGCTCTTGTATGAGGCTGAAGTAACTTGAAGCTTACTTGTTTTGTCAATAGAAAAGTCAAGGACACTTTCAGCCGCCTTGAGGATTACTGGGTATTTGGCTCTAGCCTTGATATAATACTCCAATGAGCACTCGATGGGTGTTGTTGTCCGCCTTTACCTATGAGGTTATTTCCTGGTAACAAGTTTACGTTGGGTCGAAAAATTATTACAAAAATATCTGCTTCAATGGAGATTCGAACACATGACTGCCTGGCCGACAGGCAAGCGTGCTAGCTACTGCACTTGGCGGATTCCGTATTGTCATATATATATATATATATATATATATATATATATATATATATATATATATATATATATATATATATATATATATATATATATATATATATATATATATATATATATATATATATAAAACAGTATACCACAACAAGCAATGATGTTCAGACTAGATGGAAGCAGAGGAAGGGGCTGATCACATAAACGATGGACGGAAGGAATACCAGAGTCCATGGGAAAATTGATACATGAAGCCCATATACGGGCACTCTCCCGCTGTTTATACGTCACCTCGATACCGCAAGGTACATATATATATATATATATATATATATATATATATATATATATATATATATATATATATATAGTATATGTGTGTGTGTGTGTGTGTTTGTGTGTTTGTGTGTGTATGTGACAATACCACAAATACGAATCAAGTCTAAATGTCCAGTGTCCAATCAATGGTTTCTTGGTGGGGGAGGGGGGGGGGAATGGGGGATGAGGAAGGGGTGGGGGAGGTGGGAGGAACAATTACAGAATTTCACCGTCAATCACCAAAGCACATAGACAACATGAGATGGAAGATGTATCACAGAGATAAAAATCAGAATATCAAAAGCAAAAAATGCTTGCAATAAAACACACATCATTTTATGTAATTAATCTCTGTCATAGGACGCCAGAAATCGAATTCGTGCATGTTACATGCAATCGATTTTAACATATGACATTGAATCCTGGGCAGTGAGTAAACAAGCACCAAGTACCATGATGCCTCGGAATGTAGTTAAACCGAAGAATGCTGAAAATGAATCGACAGTCAGAATGAGTAATCAAAATGATTTTAAAGAGGCTTAGCAACAGACATTCTATCAAATGAAGAAAGTTTTGTGCAATGAGTCAGTGTCCTTGAAAGTTAGAAAGAAAGAGAGTTCTTGCGTGTTACATAGAACCAATTTTAACTTACAGCCGCGAATCCTGGGCAATTAGTAAACAGGCGAAAAAAAAATCACTGGAAGCCTTAGAGATGTGGTTTTTATAAAAGAATGCTGAAAATTAATTTGACAGCCAAAATGAGCAATCTGAACATTTTGAGGGAAGTTATCTCCCAAAGATAACTTATCACAAACATCAGAAAGAGACAATCATTGTTTTTTGGCCATGTTATGAGAAGACAAAAACTGGAATACGTCGTGACAACCGGAGAAATTTGCGGAAAGAGAGAAAGAGGAATATAGTGGGAGAAGATTCTTGATAGTCTTATTTCATGGCACTAAAGGGAGTCAACACAGGAATTGATTCATTACGTCGGAGATCGTAATTTGTGGAGAGACGTGATCGCCCATGCGAGCCGGCAAAGCACTGGATGAAAAGAAAGTTACTTGTATATCATTTATAGGACGTAGTCGTCAACTCCAGCATTTTTGGCTGTTTGTAATTCCTGGGCTAGTTACGTTCAATAGTATGCCATTGATTTCTGAACGGCGGGCACTCACACCGTTGCAGGGTAACCAACGCAAGGCGTTTTGCTTCCAATTCGCTTGCAGCTGTGTTTCGAATGCGGTATGCGGGATTACGAATTACGTTCGTAACCCATTCGTCCACAGAGCCGACTACATAAAAAATGAGATGAAGCAAGCAAAACTGATCCTTTTGGCTAAAATACAAAATCCACTGCAAGGTCTGCAAGGTGTGGAATGCGCCTGGCCCTGCAGCCAACGGGGTTAGGATCGGCTAGCCTCTCCCAGAAGGGGTGAAAAGTGAAAATTAGTAGCCTGCCGATGACCCGCAGACTACCCAAGTTAACTCCCATCTCCACGTGGTGCAGACCGGGAAACCATGACCGCGAGGTCATGGGTTAACGGGGCTATGGCTCGCCATAAGGGATGGACTTCCTGTGGTCAGATTTGTGTCCTAAACCTGCGACTGGCCTAGCAAGCCGGCAGGGGATCTTCATACTGCTCGTAGAAAAACTAAGAAGTATAAACGGACTGACCCAAACGGATATCGACCTGGCAATGTTACTGGACTACGAGAAAGATCAGCGACTCAAAAAATAGGCACAATAAACGTCTGTGGTTTCAACAGTAAAGAAGAAGAGCTAATAGAATCGATGGAAGAGAGGAAAATTGGACTGATGGGAATAGCGGACACCAGAACAAAGAAGAAAGGATGCAAGGAGCTCCACCACAGTTACACGTTTGTCTACTCTGGAGTAGAACAGCAAGAAAGGGCAAGACACGGTGTGAGAATAGTCATCGAACCACGGTTAGCAAGAGGAATATAGAAATACAATATATATCAGAAAGAATCATAACAGTGAGAATAAAAGAACAAACAATCACAAAATATGTACAAATATACGCACCATGTAATACAAATAAAAATGAGCAAGAATGCGAGGAATTCTACGAAGACGTGCTAAATAAAATACATAAGCAGGACAACATCATAGTTATGGGAGACTTCAATGCAAGACTAGGACATAACAGAGTGGGCATAGAAAAACATCTGGGAGCATTTGGAGATAGCATAATGAAAGGAATGATAACTGAAGTAGACTGATAGAGCTGTGCAGCCAACACAACCTCTACATAACAAACACATTCTATGAAACATAAAGACTCACAAGTATACACCTGACATAAATGGAGTGATTTAGATACTAAAAGCCAAATTGATTTTATAGTAACAAGAAATAACAGAAAGAGAAATATACAAAATGCAATTTAAATATAAACACAGATCATAAAGCAGCCGTTGCCACAATAAAAACCATCAGAAGAAGAAAGCAAAGAGCAAGAAAATACATGCCATGCGAATCAGTAAACTTAAAAAAATCTTAAAGACGAGACAGTAAGGGAAAATTATGAGAAAGAACTAACTGAAATCTTTGTAAAATTATCCTTTGAAAGAAAGACAGTGGAAAAAGAATGGGAGATGTTCAAATCAAGCATTTTAAATATTGCAAAAAATGACACGTGGAACCACGAGAAAACGCAAAACACGGAGAAAGAAAATAAGTTGGTGGAACGCAGAGGTAAAGAATGCGGTAAAATACAAAAAAGGATAAATATAAAAAGTGGTTGAAGAGCAAACAGGAATGTAATTACATAGAATATAGAAAAGCGTGATGACATGTGACAAGAATAGTAAAGAGGGAAAAGCAAAAAGACTGGGAAGAGTTTGGAGAAACCCTAAATAAAAACTACAATGAGGCAACTAGAAACTTCTACAAAAAGATAAGTGCAATGCGAACCAGAGGAGAACCCTTTGACCCAACTGAAATAATTAACAGCGAAAACGGAGAACCAATAAGTGAACAAAAACAAATCCTATTAAGATGGAAGCAGTATTTCGAACAACTTCTCAACATCCTATCAGATGTCACAGGAATTCAAGAAACCGACACAGATGCCACCGAAGAACTAGAACCAGACATACTAAAAGAAGAAATTATAGAAGCCATCAGATTAACCCCATTGAACAAATCACCAGGACAAGATGAAGTAACAAATGAACAAATTAAAGCTGCAAGAGAAGTAGGAACAGCATGGCTACTTAGACTATTCAACCATATTTGGGTAGAACAACAGACACCACGAGACTGGGGAAATGCCATAATTATCCCAATTTGGAAAAACAAAGGCAGCAAAAGAGATTGTACACAATACAGAGGCATTTCACTGTTGAGTCATACTAAGAAAATATTTTGTAAATTTCCTGAGAAAAGATTACGAACAACTATAGAACCCCAGCTAAGTGACACACAACTTGAATTTAGGAAAAACAAAGGATGCACAGATGCCATTTTTTCTCTTAGAATGCTCATAGAAAAAAAAAATCAATCGAGTTCAATGAAACACTCTACTTAGCCTTTGTCGACCAAGAAAGACATTTGATAGAGTAGATAGAAACAAGCTGTGGGAAATCCTTAAACAATATGGAGTGAGTACACGTCTAACAAACCTATGTAGAAGCTTATACAACAACAGTGAATGCATAGTGAGGGCAGCTGGAGGACACTCAGAACCCTTCACCATAAGATATGGAGTACGACAAGGTTGTGTCCTGTCCCCTCTCTTGTTTATAACATATATAGACAACATATGTAAAGAAACCAGCCAAACAGAGACCGCAGCAATACCGCATGACGAGAACACAGAAGAAGAACCATCTGCAAATCTAACCATTAAAGAACTCCTGTTTGCAGACGACCAAGGACTAATAGCAAAATCAGAAGTTGAATAACAAGATCACATGAATAGTCTAAACGAAATGTGTAGGGAACATAACATGAAAATTAGCACAAGTAAAACAGAGGTAATGACTATAACTAAAGTTGAAAAACAACAACAATTCACCTAAACGAACATCCCTTGAAACAAGTAAAGAGTTTCAAGTACCTAGGAAGTATAATATCATCAAATGGCAGATCAGAAGAAGAGATCGAAAATAGATGCAATAAGGCAAATCAACTCATTGGACAAATGGCACCAATACTAAAGAACAAACATGTATCAATAACTACTAAGAAAGCACTTTACAACACAATCTTCCTACCAACTCTATGCTACCAATGCCAAACCTGGACAATGACAGAAAAAGAGAAAAGAAAAATCACAACAACAGAAATGAGATTCCTGAGAAGAATACTCAACGTATCAAGAAGAGATAAGATCAGAAATGAAGAAACCAAGACTAAAGTGGGGGTTATAGCAGCACTAGATGTTATTAGAAAGCAGCAAGTCAAATGGTTTGGCCTTGCAAGTAGGTTACCATTAAACAGCATACCACCACAACAAGCAATGATGTACAGTCCAGATGGAAACAGAGGAAGAGGCCGACCACGTACATGTTGGACGGAGGCAATAGCAGAGTCCATGGGAATATCCATACATGAAGCCCATAATCGGGCACTCTCACGATGTTTATACTTCACCTCGACACCGCAAGGTACAAGAGGAACATGATGAGATGAGATGAAATCCACATCGACATTGATTCTCAAACCTAACCTTCTATGATACAAGGGTTGTCACAAACTGTCCACATTGTCTGTCAGAAAACATATGTATATGACAAATCACAGGTAGAATAAATGTCTCCATGTCGTATATTTCATTGCGTACATTTGTATATGACATATCACAGGTAGAAGAAATGTCTCCATATTGTCTTTCATTGTGTATCAGCTGGTGTCAGTCGTGTTGAGCCTATGATTCTCCTGGCAAACTACCTATAGCTGTGAGGTTTAGCTAGCGAAGTTAGGAGGAACCGTAGAATGTCGTTTGATAAACAAATATTGGATCCATATGTGCAGAGTCTGATCAGCGAGGAGTGAGCAGAAAGTATGGATCACACTTCACCCGTAGAAGACGGTCGGACGTGTAATCAGGCTGTCAATGGTGCCTTTAGTAACTCTTTGTTGGCTACTAAAGCAGCTCTTAGTTGGCTACTGAAGATGGGGACTTGTACCACTGTCCGAGAGTGCAATTATTAATTTCATATTATTAATAATATTTCGACAAATATGATTTGGTGTTGTGGACCACTTTGCAATCGTTACAGAAGAAAATGAGAGATTACGTATGAGCTTAAATGTTCCATACAAATTCTAAACACAACATCTTCAATCAAGAAGAATACTGACATTCTAAAAGATCTTAACATCGAAGAAACTTGTTTCATCAACAGTATTATTTTTACAGAACGTGGTTTGGAGAACGCCTTGCGCTTATACGGGGTATGGGGTTCAGTCCATAAGCCAACCGACGCTGTGCCGATGGATTACAATCGAACATACGGCGGGTCCTTCGCTATAATAAACGACTCCTGTCCATACTATCTATACAGACACGGTGGGCACTACACCATCACTCTCACTGGCTCACTCTCCTCTGACCAACCTAAACGATCGTATCCTATTAGACGTCCATGCTTGGTCTTGGTAAATTTGACTTGGTTCTATATACCTCTTATGAACCTTTTGTTGTGATTTTGGTAGAAGTCTGTTGATATTGTTTATACACGACACCCGCTGAAGGCCATACGACGAGCTACCCCACGGTACAAGTGGTTGAGATAGTAAACAACTAGGGCTAGAATAAAATTGTAAGAAGACGCAGATTATGGTCGTCTTCAGGAAGAAGGAAATATCACAATGTAATATATATATATATATTTCACGTGGGTAACGCAGCTGCGCGAGATTCAGTAGCAGATCGCGTCGCGTTGGTTACTTACGGGGGAATGTGGGCCAGTCGCTCAGAAAGCAATGGCAAACTACTGAGCGTAATGTTGGCAAGACATCAACAGCAGCTGAAAAATGCTGGTGTTGACTGCAATTTCATGTAAATGATATGCGAATATCAGTCAAGCTGAAAAACATCTGATGGCTGCAGAAATGTGGTTTCTGAGGAAAATGCAAAGAATGCCATGGACAGACAGAAAAACCAATGACCAAGTACTACAGGAGACAAATGAAAATCGTAAATTAATTAGAGAAATTAGACGTAGACAGTCGAAATTGTTTGGACATGTTATGAGAAGAAATGGATTGGAGAACTTAGTGACAATTGGCAAGATCGAAGGGAACAGACCAAGGGGAAGACCGAGAGGAAAATACCTGGATGGCTTGGCCACATGGCATGGAAGAGACAGGAACACTGAGCTGATCCACGACACTGGTGATCGAGTGAAATGGTGAGTCATGACCGCCCACGCTTTCCGGCATGGCACATTATATATATATATATATATATATATATATATATATATATATATATATATATATATATATATATATATATATATATATAACACACACACACACACACACACACACACACACACACACACACACACACACACACACACACAGAGCTCGCTGAATCTGTGCTTTCTCAAATATGTGGCTTGTCCTGAATTTGCTTGAAATAGGACACGAAAGTTAACGACTGTTTATATGATATGCCGGTTATTGACCCACATTATACAATGTGTTTGTGAAGTCTCACTACACTTTGTATTTGAAAAATGAAGTACATGATGCCACCGAAAAATGTGTTCCACAGTCCACCGTGAAGCAATATGCAGCGAATGACTGTCGTCTGCTGGAGTAATTCTTTGCACTCCAAAGAGTATGGTGTTATCAACTGAATAAAGATTACTTTTTTGGGGTGGGGAGGGGTGGGAGTGGTGGTAGAACAAGTGTTTCGAAATGGCGGTCGATACACGCGGAAATAACAGCAGACACGTTGCTGAATATATCTAACAATGTTAAGAGGCGTGTAGTCATGTCTTGAAGCCGTGGTGGACATGTCCAACACCTGTTATAATGAATACTTCATTGGTATTTTCCGGCTTCCCTAAAACAGCGTTATATCATAGCAGTGACTATTACAACTAATTTAATGAATATTTTAGCACATTTTTTAATGACGTCATGAACTTCATTTTTCAAATTTGACCTACATACACAGTGTAGTGCCACATTACAAACACCCTGTATGTAATAACTCTGTCTCGCCGGGTCATGTTTATGTTATTTTGTTATCTTTCAGATCAAGTATGGATTTATGAAGCCATTATCAATATGTGAGGCCTTTGACAGATATGTCTGAGCTACCATATGACAGTAGACGGTACAACATACTTTCTCTTAGCGCTGAATGCTGGGCGGCGCTCACCAAACCCGACACTCCACATTGTGCCAACGGCTTGGGCGGAGGAGTGCAATTGGGAGGGTACAAGCCTCATCCTAGTGCAAGGAAATGCAACCTAAAGATGAAATGTCTTGGCAGGGCATACCAGGCCCTAGGTCTTGGTCTGCAACGGGTCTAGGACGGAAGCTCTGACAAGCGGACAGTTAGAGTATTGCTTTACTGATCCGGCAGCTTCTCCAGCCTGTCTTGTTTCACACGTATTGGTGTTACTTTTCCTCTGGAGTAAACTAGGCAGACCGAGAGAAGAATCATGCTGCAAGGACAACGCATGGTCTCTAATTTGAGCCCAGGCTTTGTGTTATGGAGAGATAACTCCATTTTACAAACTGTCGCCTGTCATAACGGCAAGGTGTTAGTCAATTGTCAATGTAAAGTTGCATACAAGCTGATGGTGGTCATGGGTTCGATTCCCAATCGATGCGGAGTTGTTTACATTGACCTGGGTTCCCTTAGTCGACCCCTTTCTTGGTACTGGTCCAGATACGGTTCAGCACTATAAGTAAAGCGATTTTAAAAAATATATATATACCAAGGATAGCTTTCAGTCATAATATTATAAATAAGTTACATTATGCTGATGGTACCTTCTCAATAGTAACACGCCAGAAGGAGCAACAGCAAATAAATGTTACAGTGGTTTTAGCCAGCTTAAGAAATTAGGCTCATATTGAATAATACAAATGCAGATTATTTTTTTGTGTGTGGCATATCCAATAAACATATGTCAATTGAAACGAGAAAAAGAGTGTTGAGATGCCACATAGAACCTGTACTTTTATATGGATGTGAAGCTTGGACAATGAGCAGTCAGGCTGTAAAAACATCTGATGGCTGTAGAAATGTGGTTTCTGAGGAAAATGCAAAGAATACCATGGACAGCCAGAAAGACCAATGAACAAGTCCTTCAAGAAATAAATGAAGATCGTAAACTGATTAGAGACATTAGACGTAGACAGTCACAATTGTTTGGGCAGAAATGATTTTGGAGAACTTGGTGACTACTGGTAAGATCGAGGGGAACAGACCAAGGGGAAGACCTAGAAGCAAGTACCTGGATGGCTTGGCCTTGTGGCATGGTCGAGACAGAAACAAGGAGCTGATCCACGACTCTGGTGATCGAGTGAGATGGCAGAACATGACTGCCCACGCTTACCGGCATGGCACATGATGGATGGATGGATATCCTTTTTACAAACCATCGATGTCAAAACCAGCATTTTAATGCTGTTAGTGATGTATTGGCAAGTTTTACGATCAATAGTTTGCCAGCGCTTTCTGAACGACTGTCTCCCATACCAACACGTTACAACCCCAGCGCGACACTGTCTACTGCCAAATCGGTCACTGCTGTGGTAAGCGGCTCACGAATCGCGTTTGCAAGCCTTTAGGCCACTGGAGAACGACACAAATGCAGATGAATTGGTAATATAAAAAATAAAAACGGATAATTCACACTTAGTTAAATCCAAGAGAATAATTTGGAGCAGGTTTAGAGAATCAAGGACTTCGACATACGGATACCACCAGACTTCGATCGACAATAATACTAGATTGTTCGTTTAATTGCTGATTGATGTGTATATGTAAATAGTCTGTCTATAAGTAATCCGTCTATCTGTAAGTAGCATGTAAGTTGTCTGTCTGTAATTAGTAGTCCGTATGTCTGCATATGGTCTGGAATTAGTTCGTCTGTCTATAGGTATTCTGTAAATAGTCTCGCTGTAAGTAGTATTTAAGTAGTATGTGAGTAGTCTATAAGCAGTCTGTCTGTAAGTAGTTAATTAGTTAATATGTCTGTGATCAGTCTGTCCATGTGTAAGTAGTCAGTCTGTCTGTAATTAGTCTGTCCGTCTGTAAAAAGTCCGCCTATCTGTAAGTAGTCCGTCTGTGTGTAAGTAGTCTGTTTGTGTAAGTAGTCCGTCTGTCTGTAAGTAGTCCGTCTGTCTGTAAGTAGTCCGTTTGTCTTGTACTTTCTTTAAGTAGCCGTTTTTAGAGAATGACATCAGCTTATGAGATTACAAATATCGTTTGAGGATTACAAAATTCTCCTTGTTCCAGTTGAAGTCTAGGTTAATCTGATTGTGGTAATTAAATACAACTTAACATTTCTCATGGCTTGAATTGAGCTTTTTACTTAACTACCTGTTTAGTTGTCGTTTTGTTGTATTCATTTGGTTGTGAACAGACTACAGTGAATTCGGGAAGGGCGAGCCAATAAAACACGCATAAATTCCCCACATTCTCGCTTATTTGGAAGTCAACTAAATTTATGACAGATTTAGGTCTCATAACAACTCGCGATAACCCGTGTATTACTGGGAATCATGCGGCACACATAGAATAAAAACGTTTTAACCTATCATGCATGTCATACGATGCTACTAAGGAGGATGGACGTGAGATTCGCTGCCTCATCATATAGACTAGTTGGCTGCAAAGTCCACCCATGAACAAGTCTACACATGGCTTGCCGTGAATTGGTTGAAGATCTGTGCTTACGACTGCCACCTCTTTAGCCCGAAAATAAGGACATTTGGATAGAAAATTGAAGCATTTTGAAGACGCCTCTCCATCCCTAACATACAAAAACACACCGTTACTTTACCTTATGGTCTTTTATAATCGGACTTTCGCTTCGGTAACAGCTTATCAAGATCAGCATGACAATATGGTAATAATACAATAACCGGCAAAATAGTAACTTGTTAAATATGTTAATTCACTTTCTCAGATTTAATAAATTAATTTAATTCACATGCCTCATCTCTCATCATGTTCCTCTTGTACCTTGCGGTGTCGAGGTGAAGTATAAACTTCGTGAGAGTGCCCGGTTATGGGCTTCATATATCGACATTCCCATGGATTCTGTTATTCCCTCCGTCCAACGTTTACGTGGTCGGCCTCTTCCTCTGTTTCCATCTGGTCTGTACATCATTGCTTGTTGTGGCATGCTGTTGACTGGTAACCTACTTGCATGGCCAAACCATTTGACTTGCTGCTTTCTAATAAAATCTAGAGCAGCTTTAACCGCCACTTTAGTCCTGATTTCTTCATTTCTGATCTTATCTCTTCTTGATACGTTGAGTATTCTTCTCAGGAACCTCATTTCTGTTGTTGTGATTTTTCTTTTCTCTTTTTCTGTCATTGTCCAGGTTTGGCATTGGTAGCACAGAGTTGGTAGGAAGATTGTGTTGTAAAGTGCTTTCTTAGTAGTTATTGATACATGTTTGTTCTTTAGTAGTGGTGCCATTTGTCCAATGAGTTGATTTGCCTTATTGCATCTATTTTCGATCTCGTCTTCTGATCTGCCATTTGATGATATTATACTTCCTAGGTACTTGAAGCTCTTTACTTGTTTCAAGGGATGTTCGTTTAGGTGAATTGTTGCTGTTTGTTCTTATTTAGTTATAGTCATTACCTCTGTTTTGCTTGTGCTAATTTTCATGTTATGTTCCCTACACATTTCGTTTAGACTATTCATGTGGTCTTGTAATTCAGCTTCTGATTTTGCTATTAGTGCTTGGTCGTCCGCGAACAGGAGTTCTCTAATGGTTAGATTTGCAGATGGTTCTTCTTCTGTGTTCTCGTCATGCGGTAGTCTTGCTGTCTCTGCTTGGCTGGTTTCTTTACATATGTTGTCTATATATGTTATGAACAAGAGAGGGGACAGGACACAACCTTGTCGTACTCCAGATCTTATGGTGAAGAGTTCTGAGTGTTTCACATTCACATGTAATATTCTTATTTAGATTGCTTTCCTGTCTCACACCTGTTAAAAATGAATACACTTGGAAGCTTGAATACAATACATTTTCAGTGTTCACTGTGTACTGTTTGCATTTAAAGTTATAAATTCATTTGCGAACAAATGATGATAATAAAAAATATTTTCCCATTGATATATGATAACTTACACGTTGCAATAATCTAACTATGTAAGTTGCTTGGCACTCACACTGAAATTGGTAAATACAGTTCGTTTTGGTGTCCGGAGGCAATAATTCTCTCACAGATGGAGTAGGTATTGGAGTGGTTTTATATCTGCTCATAGGTTCAGCAGCAAAGAATGTTTGGTTTACTGCTGTTGTATGTCGATCGTATATTCGTTTCATTACACCGGTTCCTCAAAAAGTTTTCTGAAGAAACACTTGAAGCTTAGGAACCAATGATTTTGTGGGCTTAGGTTTGTTGGACTGGCGGTGATGCTTGCTGAACTTGGCTAGGTATCCATTAGACCAGTGGTTCTCAACCGGTGGGGATTTCCCCCCCCCCAGGGGGGGGGGGGGGGGGGGGGGGAATGAAGACCATTTCAAGATCGCGTTAATACAAGAACCGATTACTTGATATTGTTTTTCCCTTCATACTTTACAGTTAAGTACGTCTCATCCTTCTAAAATTCATTTTATAAAGTCAGTAGACCCACAAATCATGTTTTATGTGGATGTCTAGACTTGTTTTAGTATGTGCTATTAAATTTACCTTACATTTTTACGTATACTGTATAGGGGTGGGGGGATTTTTAGATAGGAAATATGAAAGGGGGGGGATGACGTTCTGAAAATACGGTGAAGGGGGCACGGGCCAAATGTTTGATAGGAAGGTGGGGGGGGGGGGGGGCAATGACGTTCTGAAAATATGGTGAAGGGGGCCACGGGCCAAAAAAGGTTAAGAACCACTGCATTAGACTCTGGTTAAGGTCGTCCACTTCTTCTACAGGTGTATCGTTGGAAAACATCATATTGGACATAGTCTGTACAGGCTACGCTTATATTTGACTGATGCAAACCCTTTGAAGTTCAGATATTAGACCGTTCTTGTTGCTTTTAGACAGACTGATTTTTGATGGTGCCATCCTCTCGTTGTCGGAGTAACAGGTGTATTTATTGAACGACAAAGCGTTATTGGTTTCTTGATCAATGCATGAAGAAATGTTTTTGTTGTCTTGGGGCATGGTGGAGTTGACCGATTCAACTTGTTTTCTGATCTTGGTGACAATTAGCATATGATCCACATACCCGCGGCATAGAATCAGACGCTTAATATTCGAAGCTAATTTTTTCATATCAGTGAGCCACAAATATGCCAGCTAGAATGAAAACTTGAGGACTCTCCTTGACCACTCAATCAGTTATGGGGTAGGATTTTCTTAGAAAATGGAATTTAATATTAGATGTGCACAGTAGTAGTTCTCAAAATTGGATGTCGGCAGACCTAACTTCAGTTTATTCTCTTTTATGTGATCACAGATTATCTTCACTATTTCTTCAATGGGAACGTTTTTGAAAAAAAAAACCCACAAAGATGCTATGTTCTTTGTCGCCTTGTACAATTTTAAAGATTTGTTCCAAAAGAAACATTATTTATGAGTTCTTGTTTTCAATCACTTATATTTTCTTTGCTTTGACACAAAAATATCTGTAACCCCAATACGCCTCCCCCCTTCCCCTGCCATTCTATTTCCCCCAGAATTAATAGTTTTTAAACACAGTTTTGTGTTTAGGGCTTCAAAAGATTAGAAAACTGCATGGTAAGTTCCCTTATGCAAGTGTTGCCGTTTAATATATCTACACCTTACATAATTAATTACAGTAGACCAGAACGATACGCGTTAAGACTCATTGTACATAATTAATTACAAAGACCAGAACGACATGCAGTAAGACTCAATGCAGTTTACTAATATAAAAATATGTTCAACCTGTAACAGCGTTTACAGCCAGGCTACTGTAAGCTTCGCCAGTCTGATAGCTTGTCGTAATACCGAGTGTTTGTGAAGTCCCACCACACTTTGTTTGTAGAACAAAATTGAAGAATGAAGTACATTAGGTCATTAAAAAATATGCTTCACAGTCCATCGTGAAGCAATGTGCAGCGAATGGCTGTCGTCTGCTGGGGTAATTCTTTGCACTGCAAACAGAACGGTGTTATCAACGGAAGAAATAATTTTGTGTGTGTTGAAAACGTGTTTCGAAATGGCGGTCAATACATACGGAAATAATAACAGACACGTTGCAGAAGATATTTGACAATATGAATAGACGTGTACAGTCATGTCTTGAAGCCCGTGGCGGACATTTCCAACACCTGTTATAATGAATACTTCATTGGTAGTTTCCAGCTTCCCCAAAACAGCGTTAGACCATAGCAGTAACTATTGTAACTAATATTGTGAATTATTTAGCACATTTTTTAATGACGTCATGTACTTAATTTATTACATTTGACCTACATACAAAGTGTAGTGAGACTTTACAAACACCCTGTATATGTAAGTATTGGTGTGTCTGAGGACACACATTAGACAACACTTCTGTACATACCACTGCGCTATATCAGGTCAGTAGTTATTAGTGGTTTGTGGTTTGTATTTGTTGTTACCGTAACATTAATACACACACACACACACACACACACACACACACACGCGCGCGCGCACGCACGCACACACATTATTCGGCGGACAAGAGTGGGGTGCGGGAGGGGGGGGAGTTAAATAAATCCTGTACATCGACATCGTAAGTGCTCAGGTTAGTATATGCTATTCTTTATGTGAAAAAATAAAACGCCAGGCGACTACACCAAATAAAACCCGTAGAGCAGTTTTATATAGAAATATTTAGAATACACCTTGAAATAGCGTTCTAGCGAGCTCATGTTGCCTTTTATGCTACAACTTCCCATTACAGCATTCGTGCAATCTTTGTTTTAATATTCATTGACGGTCGCTTCAGGGAAGTTAATAATAAAATGCACTAATAATGCCATGGATACGGTCGGACGCGGGGTCGACGCCCGATCTCGTCATCTATCCAAGTGAGGGAAAGATTGGCCACCTATTCCTCTTTGCTCTCAGGTCTATACAATGTGATGAACCTGTCACGTAGCAGATCCATTGCAGGAATCTGTGTCTAGATCAATTGAATTTAAATATTAATTCAACATTTAAACATATGTATAAGTACCATGCACCAAAATAACATGCAGCAAGTATTCAGTAAAATGGTTTACATGACTAAAACATTTGAATGCGACTCAAATGCACATTAATATTAAAAGAAGACGTATAAAAGATACTATCTACAACCAAATGTGGCTAAGCTAAAGTAAATTCAATGACTAGAACATCTTCTAGTACCGCCTGGTAAATAAAAGGGACGTAAATTACAAGTGTCGCACTCCGTGGCGAAGAGATTACAGACGCAGTTCTTATTCTCGTAATCCCGCGTTCGAAACAGCTGCGCAGCGAATTGGCAGCAGACCGCGGTGCATTGATTTTGCGTTGGCATCGGTGCCGGTCGTTCAGAAAGAAATGAGAATCTACTGAACGTAAACTTGCCAAGAGAACACAGCGGCAGAAATGCTGGTGTTGACTGCGATGTCCTGTAAAAAAGGATATGCCAAAACATAAATAAATACACGTACCTCAGAAGTCGCAGTATGTTCACCTGATGGTGAGAGACACTGGGAATAGGGAAAGCTAATCCACACGCAAACATCGGTCAAGTGTACTAGAAGTTGTAGTACATATATGGACCACGCTTGAGTTCAATATATATATTATTTATTTGCGTTTCCATCCTGTTTCAGGATATTGCGGTCAACACCCGCATCTTTCAGTTGTATGTTGATTCCTAGGCTAAGATTACGCTCATCAGCACGCCACGACTTTCTGAGCGACCGGCTCCATACTCTCATAAGTCACTGGCGCGACTCGAACCACTTCTAATTCTCGTGCTCTCACGACAGCCACGAGAGTATTCTGGGAAACGAAGAAAGTTGCTAACCCCTCGTCCAGGGAGCCGGCCTATATATATATATATATATATATATATATATAATAAAGTGAGTTGCACCTTGCAGTCTTGCCAGATCAAAGTATGTGAGTTGGATATATATATATATATATATATATATATATATATATATATATATATATATATATATATATATATATATATATATATAAAATCAAGAACCCTTCATATCCAGCAACCACCGAAAGGGTCTGAGCAAATTGAATTCATGAATCGAATGAACTGGTGTTCGAAAACGAAGTCACGACCTTCTTAGCGCGAGGTTAGCTTGTCCACTTTGCCACGGAAACTTCCACTTGTAGAATATTAGCCCCGTCTTCTCACTACTGTAATGTTGCAATTAATGATTACTATAATGTGTTCACAAATATTTGCCCTCATTCACGTTCAATTTTGTTAAAAAGTATCAGTTGCGTTGTTTTGAAAATTGTCCTGCCGTCTGATAATCACTACCACCCAAGGAATATGTCGTTGATAGGTCCAAATTTAACTGAAATCACGGAAAGCGGTGAAATTTCTATGATGTTTTGGTGAAAATGTATTGAATTCACGCTAACAAATTTGTTTTACAGTAATGCTCGTCAATTCGGGTAACGACGCAAGCCACTATATGACGTGCTTCTCATAAGGAAATTCCAGTGCACCAAGGAGAATATTCATCATTGAAAATTGCTGTTTCTTGTGTAGATATAATACATTTCATAACATTTACTTCATCTCTGACCCGTAAATTATGCACCGCATATAAACAAACATTGAGATCTGCTGTACAATCTGCTGTACAATCTGCTGTACAATCTCCAGAAAAAAAGTAGTTTTGTTGGGTGAACATAATGATAAGGTTATATGCTAAGTCTCATAATTTGCCCTCATTTGGTTAATGAGGTATGGATATTTATATGGGGGTTGGGGTGAGGCGTAAACATTTGTGAACGTACTAAAATAGATAATTTGAGGAGAAGAATTTGTCAGTGACAGGACAAACTGGAGGGATCGCACACAACAGCTAAACACGACTTTCCCATTGTGACTTTAATTTGTTAAACAGCTGCAATGTCTCAACGAGGATTATTAGAAAAGATCCACTAGAATCTGTTCATCGGTTTCCGACAGCTGGCTTGCCTCAGCAATTTCAGGTGTAAAGGTGTAACCCCACATAGCGAGTGCTACTCACACGGTTCAGAAATGCAGCGAAATTGATATATTCTTCTCTACTGTATTTATTTAGGTGTATAACATTTCGTTTAGTGCACATCGATTAGAATGTGTTTATAAATGGTTGGGTGTGCTTGGGTATTGTAAGATACTCTGTAGCTCCAACGACGACCCCCAGGAATCTCCGAGAAAACTGCGCTCGTGAACCGCAAGACGTTGCCCGGAATCGAACCTACAACCTTCGGAGCGCGAGACAGACGGCTTGAGCACATGTATATGTATGTATAGACAAAGGTATATCTATTCATATCTAGTGGCAACATGTGGATGTGAGTCATGGGTCATTTCACAACATTAAAGAAGAAAAGTTGGGCTTTTGAATTAAAATTTTACCTTGCAGTTATCTAGGAGCAACACAATTGTTAAAAAAAATGATTACATTTTACCAGATGTGAAAATCGAAGAAAACTATCTCAATAATGGTATTATGTCTCGGAAACTGAAATACTTTGACATTATTAACGCCGATGACTTGGAAAGAATTGTAATTGAAGGTAATATTGGTGGAAAAAGAGGCAGTGTTCAACTAGCAAGAAGATTGATACAGGATATTGGAGACACCGTGAGCCAGAAGACATGGACAGAGATCCAGAAGTTGTCTGAGGGTCGTGATGACAGCAGCAAGTGTAGGCGTTCATGTCTCTCCACAGTGTGTGTATGTCTGTGTGTGTGTGTGTCTCTCTGTGTGTGTGTGTGTATGTGTATGTCTGTATGTGTATGTCTGTGTGTGTGTGTCTGTGTGTGTGTGTGTGTGTGTGTGTTTGTGTGTCAGCCGCCGAAAAGACAAGCAGCGGACACTGCAATATGGTTCCACGCCCAGTGTTTCCAAGAATCATAGGCGACCAGTAAATGCACTAACCTCTCCAATGTTCTATGTAGTAAACCAATATATGTTAAGACCTGAAACTGCGCAAAAATACAACAGTACCACAATGAGATTATCTTTCACTGTGTTGTTAGTTAGTTAGTTAGTTAGTTAGTTAGATAGTCAGTTAGTTAGTTAGTTTTAGTTAGTTAGTTAGTTAATTTAGTCGTTAGTCTAGTCTAATTAAGTTAGTTCGTTTAGTTGGTTGGTTGGTTGGTTGGTTAGTTGGTTAGTTGGTTAGTTGGTTAGTTAGTTAGTTAGTTAGTTAGTTAGATAGTAATAATAATAATAATAATAATAATAATAATAATAAGTCTTTTATTTTCAAAGGTTAAGAATTGGGCACGCAGGCCCGTCTGACATTCTGCCTTTCTTCTCTATTTCCTCTCATACATTCTTTCATTCAACATCACTTATTCCAGCAACCTTTGACAACAAAAGAACATTAATACGCATGAAAAATACTTCAATAACAAATGACCTCACTGAGGCAGTGTTTAACATGGGCATTACTAAATACCTTAAGGAGGTGTGTAACGTGCCATTACATAAGGGAATGTTTTTTGGCTAGTTGTCGTTTGAGATAAGTTACCATTATTGTCTTTTTTGTGTTATTTGTTATGGGGGCATGTAGTCTGTACTAAGGTAGTGTTCAAACAGGTTGCGAATGTATGTATCATGATTGGTGGTGTCTTTGATTTCTTGTGGAAGATTGTTCCACAACTGAGCGGCAGAGTATGCTAAGCTTGTTTTATATAAGTCTATCCTAGGTTTAGGGACATGAAGTATATTTAGTCGTTCGCTATGTCTAGCGTTATATTTAAACAATGGCCAAAGGTAGCTTGGAGCATTTTGAAATAGGATTTGTGAATTAGTTTGGTCTTATTAAAAAGCAGGCGCTTGTGGAGTGGCAGTAACCGGAGACGTTTATATAGGTTAGCATTGTCGGTAAGCTTTTCACCATTAATTAAACGCACAGCCCTTTTCTGGAGTGAATATAGGCGTTTTGTTATTGATTTGGAGCATCCATCCCAGACTGTGGAGCAGTAATCAATATGTGTTTGTATATGAGAAGTATAGAATATCTTTCTTGTGTTTTCGTCAAGGAAATTTTTAATTTTGGCAAGTTGGTATACTTTTTTGGCTATTTGTTTAACTAGAGCATGAACATGTGAGTTAAAAGTTAGATTTTGATCTATGATAACACCCATAGTTAGATAGTTAGTTAGTTAGATAGTTAGTTAGTTAGTTAGTTAGTTAGTTAGTTAATTAGTTAGTTAGTTAGTTGGTTGGTTGGTTGGTTGGTTAGTTGGTTAGTTAGTTAGTTAGTTAGTTAGTTAGTTAGATAGATAGTTAGTTAGATAGTTAGTTAGTTAGTTAGATAGTTAGATAGTTAGTTAGATAGTTAGTTAGTTAGTTAGTTAGTTAGATAGTTAGTTAGATAGTTAGTTAGATAGATAGTTAGTTAGTTAGATAGTTAGATAGTTAGTTAGATAGTTAGTTAGTTAGTTAGTTAGTTAGTTAGTTAGATAGTTAGTTAGATAGTTAGTTAGATAGTTAGTTAGTTAGTTAGTTAGTTAGTTAGTTAGTTAGATAGTTAGTTAGTTAGTTAGTTAGTTAGTTAGTTAGTTAGTTAGTTAGTTAGTTAGTTAGTTAGTTAGTCGAAAGATCATCCTCATGGCACATCGAACCATTCAGTCCATAAGTGCTCGGATCCCCTCCTCAGCAAATCCCGCAACGTGTAGCGGCTAACGACATCAGTTCTGTGTTGGTTTATCAATCTTCTTTGGCTTCCTGCATAGTGTTCTTGTTTTGCCACCCCTCTTTTAATTTGCTGTTCTCGCAGTCTGGCCATGGTTGTAGATTCACAGTCATCACGTGGTTCTCGCAAAAGTCTTACTTCTCGTAGAGCATTCAGAATGTCAGCCTGGTCCATGGCGCGTCCGCCCTCCACAGTAGCCTTACCTGCGAGCTTGTCAGCCCGCTCATTTCCTTGTACTCCCGCATGCCCTGGCACGAAGATGAAACTAATCTTTGCCAGCCGAGACCGCTCCAGAGACAGCAACCATTCTCTTCGGATCCATCCCATCTCTATCCTCTTGAGCATGCTCATTGAGTCGCTAAGGAAACATGCCCTAGTGAATGTATGTGTCTCAAGCCATGTTATTGCTTTACTTACTGCCTTGACTTCCATAGTCAGGCTACTTGTGGTCTCAGCAAAAGCACCAGAGTCCTCCTTCACAATTCTCCCTCCGGCCTGAGCCGTAAAGGCTCATGAGCTTCTCACATGTCGGACGACCGACCCATCTGTGTAGATGACAGCATCACCGTCTAGCGAATTCTCGAAAATCAACGCTTGCACTTCCGCCTCCACAGCAGCCGGATTTTCTTGTCTGCATTTTCTGTCTAGTTGGATGCAAACTGAAAAGAACGTACAGAAATCTGTTGGCATTTGTAACCATTCCTCGCCAGGTTCTAAGTCCTCAAGTGAACACACCTGTTGAAGCATGTCTTCGGCTTGACCCATCCACGACCGTCCTCTTTTTAACCTGCTGTCCTTCACCTTCATAATTTAACTATGCAGTGGATGGTGTGTGCTTGCGTTAACTCTAAGGTATGCGCGTGCTCACAATGTTGTGAGGCAAATGACATATTAGAGTAGTGGACGATGCTCTGATGTAAAAATGTGAGGGTACTTTCCCACACCATGGAGAGTACTGGGTATATGGTGCTAGCCTCAACATGTTATAGACCATCAGTGCTGGATGAGTGGTGGGGTCAGTATCACGTCAGTCGCCCTTTCTGCCCAGAACATTTAATATTACGCGTTTTGGGGTGGACTAACCTGGCGGCGCAGGTCAATATTAAGACGATTCCCGCCTCGAAAGGGATTCGAAAACATAACCAAAAGCCTTTAGGGCAAGAGTGCTAGCCACTCCCGCTTTCGTAGATCAATGGCTCTTATATCATCCAGTGCTTTGCCGGCTGGCTGGGCGATCATGCCTCTCCACAAATTACGATCTTTGACGTTGTGGATCAATTCGTGTGTTGACTCCCTTCCGTGCCATGTCATAAAACTGTCAAGAATCTTCTGTCTACCTCTATCTCTCTTTCTACATAGCTTTCCGGTTGTCACAACATGTGCAAGTATTTGTCTTCTCATAACCTGGCCCCAAAAATGATGACTGTTTCTTTCTGTTGTTTGTAATAAGGTGTCTTAAAAATGATGACTGTTTCTTTATGTTTGTAAGTGTCTCAGCTTAATTCAAAACGTTCTGAACGATCATTCTGGCAGTCCAATTAATTTTCAGCATTCTTCTATAAAACCACATCTCCAAGGCTTCCGGGGATTTTTTCGCATATTTGCTAATTGCTCTGATATACAAATGTTATATTTGTGTATACAACACACTGTACTGGTAAGAGTTTTATCCACAACTTCGGTGAGAGAATCGACTAATCCTTGTAGAATAGATAACGACATGTCTCTGAAAATGAAAGGCAGTAAGATAGATAGATAGAGAGAGAAAGAGACTGAGAGAGACAGAGAGGCTTAGATAAATGGTCTCACTTTATAACGCCGTAACTAAGTAGATGTGAAATATATTCTCTCGTAACCTGTGGCAGCATCTGTTTATGAATTGTCTAACACTTATATAGAAATAAGAGACCGTTGTTTGTTTTACCACGCAGAAAGGTTCTTAAATAGCATTGCATTTATTCACACAAGACAAGAACAATGTGTGAAAGCTATGATAGTGCTACACAACAATGCACAGATGACATCAGATGCAACAGTGATGCAAAAGTGAAAGTTCTTGACAACAATGAAGGCTCCTATTCTGTGGAGCAAGCACAGTGTCTGCTGAAGGAAGCTAGCAGTGATGATGTGAGACGGCATGAGGCCCGACAACCTAAACATCCTGTGGATAGCGGATATGCATGGATAGTTCTGATAGGTAAGTGTTTTTTATGTTTCTGTGTATAAGCTCTATCTCCCATTGGGATATACGCCGTCAGCCAATTCATTCCAAGCCATTCTATCTTGTGCTATATTATGCAACTCCTTCCATATCCTTTTTTGTCTGTAAATCTCATTTCCGTGTAGTCTTTAGAATTTCCCCAATTTCGTTTGACATGTGGGTTCTAGACAATGGACTTTCTAGTGTTTTGTCAGCTTTTCTCAATGTATGTCCTATTCATTACCATTCTTTTCCTCGCCTCTTGATTCATTTGTATTTGTTTTCTTCTCTCCAGGAGCTCCACGCTGTTGATTCTATCATACTAGTTTAGTCCTATTATATTCAGGGCACCAACCAATAAATGTTTTATTTTACTAGTAAATGTTAAGTTAATTGATATCCACGTTTCTGATGCATGCAGTTTTACTGATTTACCATTAGGGTTAAATATTCTGCATGCCTCTTTAATACTTTCGAACGCGCTTCCATCACGAACGAATCCTATGTGTGATACATTTCCATATTTTCCTCTCTCATTTCTGTCCTTAACTTATTTATTGCCACGCATACCACTATACTGTGATAATATACTGCAAAGTTAGTTGCATATCTATTTACAGGACGATGCAATTAACCCCAGCAATATTTGTCTGCTATTGATTGTCTAGGCAATTTTACTTTCAGCCGTTTTCTTTCTGAACAAGCTACGGTCATATCATAGTTAGTTTAGTTTAGTAGATGGATCAACATCACGGCACACGGGTGTGACCCATAAGTGCTCGGTTCCCCTCCTAACTCTAACCTGAGTCTGGAGAAACTCAGCTCAGTGCACGAACTCCGTAGCACCAGCGAGGATCCTGAAATACTTTGGGTAGATTTTTAACTCGAAATTTTGCCAGGGCAGCGCCGTTAAACTACTCTTTTTCGATTTCGAACTGCCAAGGGATTTTTTACGTGCGCAACAATACACACGGTCGCCTGATCTCACTATCCAGAGACTAGGGGAAATATTACTAGACGTCCACGTGAAATAAATCCCGGTCCTCACCAGTGTTTGAACCCGGGACCTCCAGCACTCGAGGCTGACACCATACCTCGAGACCACACAGACCCCTGTCATAGTAATCGCGATGTGCTCCCAAATCGCCCTCAAATGAAACCGGTATATCGGAATAGCGATACTGCGTTCAATTCCTCTAAGCCACATATATGTGAAAAATAAGAATACCTGGAAACGAGTGACTGTTCATGAAAATATTTAAACCTAGGTTACTTTGACACAGAACTTAATTATTTCTACTCTATCGGACCCTTGGACGCACTGCTGATATTTGTAAACATTGTAAGACGGAATGCGGAGCCGCCGAAGGGTAGTGGCTAGACGCTCGCCTCCGGGTCCGTAGGTCATAGGTTCGAATCATTATCGGAGAGGATCTTAAATTTATGCTCCCAGGTCGACCTAGCCGAAAATGAGTACCAGAAATCTCTTGGAAAGTAAAGACGGCGGGCGTGATAAGACCATATTACCTTCTGACTGGTGATTTCTCTATAAAATATTGGTCAAGCACCATATGTCCAATGTGACGTAATGCATGTAAAAGGTTCCATCTATATTAAGATGTAAATTTATTATTGTTATTGTAGTACACCAGAATTCCTCGCTGTGCTCAGTGGTTTTCTGTATGTCCTAAAACTACAGACATCTACGGTTGTCTTTATCACAAATGGAGTGTTATTGTTATTGTTGTACACCAAACCATCTTGCTATTGAATGGTTTTGAACAATTACAGCTTCAAATACATTCTATTTCTACAGCTACATTTGGCTTGAAATTTCTCCTTGTTGGCTACGTTAAATCATTGGGAATTTTCTTCATGGAATTTCAGCAGAGATTCGGATCAAACTCATCAATGATTTCGGCCACATTAGGAATAATGGAACTTGCAGCCAGTTTTGGGTGTAAGTTATTGTCGCTGCTTGTGATTAGTGTTGTGATGATTGTTGGACAATTAGAATGCTTTATTTAAAATTTCCCATGCGCTGATGACGATGTAAAAAAAGGGGGGGGGGGGGGGTCTCATTCCACATCGGTCAGTTCGATTTAAACATTGACTTCAGATCCTCGACGTTGGGACGTAAATTACAAGTACCTCAAAAGTCTGAATGGCTTCGCCTGATAGCGAGCGGGACTGGTAAAAGGGAAAAGTAGCCCATATTAAAAAATGCAGTCCAGCGTGGACTATGCTCGAGTTCTAAGCAAGCGAACAAAAGAAACCCAAAGCAAACAAGTGAGGAATTATGTGGAAGCCGCGTAGATGGTGTTTTATAGAAGGAATTCTGTGGAAGCCGCGTAGATGGTGTTTTATAGAAGGAAATTCTGTGGAAGCCGCGTAGATGGTGTTTTATAGAAGGAATTCTGTGGAAGCCGCGTAGATGGTGTTTTATAGAAGGAATTATGTGGAAGCCGCGTAGATGGTGTTTTATAGAAGGAATTCTGTGGAAGCCGCGTAGATGGTGTTTTATAGAAGGAATTATGTGGAAGCCGCGTAGATGGTGTTTTATAGAAGGAATTATGTGGAAGCCGCGTAGATGGTGTTTTATAGAAGGAATTATGTGGAAGCCGCGTAGACGGTGTTTTATAGAAGGAATTATGTGGAAGCCGCGTAGATGGTGTTTTATAGAAGAAATTATGTGGAAGCCGCGTAGATGGTGTTTTATAGAAGGAATTATGTGGAAGCCACGTAGATGGTGTTTTATAGAAGGAATTATGTGGAAGCCGCGTAGATGGTGTTTTATAGAAGGAATTATGTGGAAGCCGCGTAGATGGTGTTTTATAGAAGGAATTATGTGGAAGCCGCGTTGATGGTGTTTTATAGAAGGAATTCTGTGGAAGCCACATAGATGGTGTTTTATAGAAGGAATTATGTGGAAGCCGCGTAGATGGTGTTTTATAGAAGAATGGTGAGAACACCATGGACGAATATAAAGAGCAATGAATACATCTTGAAGAACGTTTATAATCAATTTCACTGCTCACTGAAAACTGATTAAATGCCCCAGCTTCTTCACATAGATCATAGAGAAGATTCTCAGGACTAGTGACTCGCATCAGAAGAAGACTGTCCACATTCATTGGGCATGTCATGAGAACGGGATAGCTAGAGTATTTTGAAACAATGGGAAGGTTAGAGAGGATTAGAGGTAGGTGGAGACCGAAAAATAAGATGCAGGATAGTTTAACATTATGGCACGGAGGAATATTATTATCAAAAATGATTTGCAGCACATGAGACAGAAGGCTGTAGTACAGATATGATCACCAGAGCCTCACGGCATAGACTATGAAAAGTATTGCTTGTAAATATAACAAGGAATATGGCAAATATCAGGAGAGACATTCGCTTTCACCATTCATGTTTCTTTTATTCTCAAAAGATTAAATATTACACATTAGCCTGATGCTTAATACCAAATAATAAATTGTGACATATACACTACAAATCGGATGAACTATTCCAAATAGAATATACGCCACACATCAAGTGAATTATTACAGATAACACAAGGAAAAGCACACGTAACCATAAATAGGACATCAATCAATCAATCAATCAATCATTTGCCATGCCGGAAAGCGTGGGCGGTCATGACTCGCCATTTCACTCGATCACCAGAGAAGTGGATCAGCTCAGTGTTCCCTGTCTCGTCCATGCCATGTGGCCAAGCCATCCAGATATTTTCCTCTCGGTCTTCCTCTTGGTCTGTTCCCTTCGATCTTGCCAGTTGTCACTAAGTTCTCCAGAAGTAGGACATACTCTGGATGAAATATCAAAAATAAAAATATAGCCAAACACCACCTGACAACATAAACCAAACAGCTAATAACAAATAATAAATCATAATTGAAGGTCAGCATAACCGAATGGATAAGAGCGTTAATTATTAAACATCTGGTATGCTGATGCTGAAGTAGCGGGTAGCGGACCCCTACACCGGTCAGTTGGAATTAAATGCTGACTTCTTGTCGTTGACTTGGGGACGTAAATCACAAGTACCTCTGAATTAAAAGTGGCTTCGCCTGAAGGATACTGATAATAAGGAAAGTTAATCCACAAGCAGAAATCAGCCCAGTGCACTAGCAGTAGTAGCACGTATGAAGACAACGCTCGATTTCAAAGTGAGAGATCGCAAGCAAAAAAAAAAGAAGAAAAAAGTAGAAGAAGAAGAAAAGAATACTACTGCATAAGACTCAGAATCAGATGCTTCATCTGCAATGAAATATATTATACCGGCGCAAAGTGTGGGTAAAAAGTGATAATTATAGGAGTACAATGCATGAAGTAATATAGTTTAGACCAGTGTTTCCCAACCTTTTTTGTGCCATGTTCCACCTAAGCCTTTGTACAATTCTTAAGCCCCCCCCCCCCCCCCCCCCCCCCAAAAAAAAAAAACAACATATACATAATTTTTAATATTCAAAAATTGAAATGTTCACTAAAAAAACTTGAATGATAGGTTTTAGGAAGAAATCACTAGGAAATTATTGAGCAAACACAGTAAGTAAATTCTATATTATTTTAATTATTAGTAATTATTTATTATTTAAATTTAGTGAGATCCTTGTGCTTGATGCTTGCTGCAAAGAGATTTTATGTCAGGTTCCAATTTAGTTAACTTCAGTCTCAAGTCTCCCCGTTTTGTTATATCCAGCCGATTTCTTTTTTTTTTTTAGTAGTAAATCATTTATTGCACTAAATCGGCATTCAGCTAAATATGAAGATGGAAACGGTAACAATAGTTCTCTTGCACATTTGGTTGCATTTGGATATTTGATTTGGGTTTCCTCACAAAGCCATTTCATCGCTCCTTTTATATTAAATAAAGTTTTAATTGACTCATTTTGCATTTCTGCGAGTTCTTCTTGATACTGCATATTTGAAATATCAGACAAATCCACTAACATTGGCTGCATCATCCAAGTTGGGAAATCAATTTGTTTCAAATCAGAAAATCTTTCTTTTAAATCAGCCGATAAAATTTTCAGATGATCGACAATAACATATATATTGGTATCAGTCACTTCACATTTTTGGAGCCAATGAAACTTTAAAAAATTTTTGTTGTAAATATATGTCTGACATAATTCAATAAAGGTAATGAAACCAAATATCTTCGCTTTTGCATCGACAAGAGTTTTATTTGTTCCTTGAAGTTGTTTATTTAATATACTTAGTTTTTCAAAGATAAGGGCTAAATAACTCACAAATGCCTTACCATTGACCGTTAACAGATTTTTCATTTCAGGTTTGACGCTTAAAACATCACTAAGAGTATCAAATAGTTCCATAAATCTTTTCAAGCATTTCCTTTTCGAGAGCCATCTTACTTCAGTGTGAATTATGTCTCACGTGGTCTTCATTTTGTTCTTCACAAAATAACTTGAAGAGTCGTTCACATTTGGCACTAGCTTTGATGGCATTGATACACTTTATAACTAAATTTAGTACTTCATTTAGAACAGGCGAAATGTTTTTATGTCATCTTTTTCCAGAACCGTTTTAAGAAATGCTGATATTGATGGTTTGATTAAATTCTCCCCTATAGTATGGCATTTCCCAGATTTAGCGATGAGTAATGAAATTTGAAAAACCGGTCTCTATGGCTAAGGGCTTGCGAACGCGGTTTGTGAGCCCGTATACCCGGTTTCGAAACACGGCGGTGCTGGTTTTTTCGAAAAAGGTATAGGGGCCGGTCCGTTCAGAAAGCAAAGGCAAACCACAGAGCGTAACACTTGCCTAGTACATCAACAGCAGCTGAAAATGCTGGTGTTGACTGCAACGTCCCGTAAGGGATAAGCAACAACAACAAAAAAATGAAATTTGATAACTAGCCTCAAGATTACGATTGATAGTTGCATTATGAGCAGTAAATAGAGACTTTAATTTTACTCTTTTTTCAAAATGTTTCTTTAAAGTTTGAAAGTAATTCAAATCTGAATTAATATGAGCATTATGTTTCGCCTTCAAATGTGCCTCAAGATGACCTCGTTTCATTGCTTCGTTGGTCAAGCATTGTTGGCATATAAGACAAAAAGGTGACCGTTCAACGTGGACAGCGGGTATGAAACCAAATTTTAAATATTCCTCCGAATGTTGACAATTTTTTTTCTTACTTGCTCCACTCATTTCACTATGGGCTGAAATAAATAAATATAAGATCAATTAAAAACTAAAAAAATATAATATGAACTGGAGTAAACGTAGACTAAAAATGCATATTTAAATATGTATGGCACACTTACCCCACCACAAAAAAAACATACTTTTTCATTTGACAAATTGTTCTGGAAAATGATGCTTCTAAAACTGAAATTAATAAAAATTACCAATTGAATTTACATACCATTTATATATCACTTATATTTATACAATGTATATATGTTTTAAAACAACGAGACTTTTACAACAATTTAACGGACGCTTATTTCAAATTAACACCAACGGTGAATGCTGAGCGTTACTGCGAAACACTGCAGAAACTGAGATCCCGGCACTAAGCATTTCGCACCATTCAGAACAAATAGCGCAAAATGCTTTGTGCCAGCCCAGTATAACCAGTAGTTTGCCTCTATCGTCTAACAATGAAATCACGGCTACTAACATGGTTGACAGATCTGACTTATACGGGATGTTTACCCAGCTGAGAGTCGCCATACGGTTAACTTAAACTCTGGATAAGTCCATTTTCGAATTGCTCCCCTGAACAATCGAATTTCCCCCTTGAACAATCGAATTGCCCCCCCCCCCCCCTTGTGGGGCGTGGGCCCCACGTTGGGAAACACTGGTTTAGATAGAAGGTGGTCAGCCAGACTCTCACGCTGCTTTGTAAAGTCAGAATTACTGTTCATCAAAATGCAATATTACATGCCATATATAAACACGTCATTCTTTTTCTTCGAGCAGGAGGGAAAAATCCCCTGCCGGCTTGCTAGTCAAGTCACAGGTTGACCAAGAAAAAGCATTTGCTAGAGTAGATAGAAACAAGCTGTGTGAAATCCTTAAACGATAAGTAGTGAGTACACTTCTAACGAACCTATGTAGAAGCTTATAAACACAAGTGAATGCACTGTATGAATGAACATAAGGCACCCAGAATCCTTCACCATAAGATCCTGAGTACGACAAGGTTGTGTCCTGTCTCCCCTCTTGTTCATAACCTAAATAGACAGTATATGTAAAGAAAGCAGACAAAAAGGGTCCGTAATAAAAGCTCACGGAGAACAGAACACAGAAGAAGAACAAATGACAAATTACACCATTAAAGAACTCCTGTTTGCTGAAGATCAAACACTAATTGCAAAATCAGAAGCAGAAATACACGTATACGTAAGTAGTCTAAACGGAGGTACATAATATGAACATTAACGTCAGTAAAATATAGATAATGACCGCAACCAACGGGAGAAAACAACAAAGATGCATATAAAAGAACATTCCCTGAGACAAGTAAAGGGTTTCAACAAATGGCAATTCAGAAGACGAGATCGAGAATAGATGCAAACAGGCAAACTAACTCATGGGACAAATGACACCAATACTAAAGAACAAAAGCGTAACAGTTGATACTAAAATAGGTACTCTAGAACACAACCTTTCTGCCAACTCTATGCTACCAATACCAAACCTGGAGAATTAAAGAAACAGAGAAAGGAAACAAAATTACAACAGCGGAAGAACATTTAACTAAGAAGAATATCCAACGTTTTTAGAAGAGAGAAAGTCAGAAATGATGAAATCAAGACTAACGTGAGGGGGCGGGGGGGGGGGGGGGAGTCTTAAGGATAGCAGCGCTATATTTCATTAGAAAACAGCAAATGAAATGTTCAGCCACATAACTAGGCTACCAACTGACAAGCATACCACACAAGCAATGATGTACGATCAAAATGGAACGAGAAGGAGAAGCTGACCACATAAAGATGAACGAGGGATTAAGTCCCTGGGAATATCAATATATGATGTCCATGACCAGGTACTTTCACGCTGCTTATGCTTCACCTCGACACTGCAAGGTACACTATGAATAAGATGAGATCTGATGATGGGATATAAACACTTATGTTTCTTAAATATCTATTCTATTTTCAGCCTATTTCGTCATGACCTTCTTAATAAAAGTAACATCCCCACGGACTAGCTGTCTGATAGGCTCCCTGTTCCTAGTACTCAGTGTTGCTGGGAACACTTTGTTCAACAAGGTTGAGATGCTGTGTTTGACGCAGGGCGTTTTGTTTGGTAAGTTTGATGAAACTCTTCAGAGAGCATGAGGATGGGAGGGTATCTAATTATCTGATTAGCTGACTTAGAGCATGGAAGAGACTCATTATTTCTAAGCATCAATGCAGAGTGTTTAAGACGTGTTTCAACAGGTTTGTACGTAACTTGCATTTCAAAAGGGATCTTTCACGGCTTCATTACATGCTTACCTCCCTGCTATGCTTTACCTAAGTCTGATTCAGATGTTAAAATAGCTCAAAGAAAATATAATTAACTATTGCTGATTCTTCTTCTTCTTCTTCTTCTTCTTCCTCCTCCTCCTCCTCCTCCCCCTCCCCTTCTCCTCTTCTTCTTCTTCTTCTTCTTCTTCTTCTTCTTCTTCTTCTTCTTCTTCTTCTTCTTCTTCTTCTTCTTCTTCTTCTTCTTCTTCTTCTTCTTCTTCTTCTTCTTCTTCTCTTCTTCTTCTTCTTCTCTTCTTCTTCTTCTTCTTCTTCTTCTTCTTCTTCTTCGTCCGTCGTCTTCTTCTTCTTCTTCTTCTTCTTCTTCTTCTTCTTCTTCTTCTTCTTCTTCCTTCTTCTTCTTCTTCTCTTCTTCTTCTTCTTCTTCTTCTCTTCTTCTTCTTCTTCTCTTCTTCTTCTTCTTCAGTACTATCATAATTCTCATCATTATTATCATATTCTGTTTTTCTTCTTCTTGCTCGTCTTTGTCTACTGCTGCTGCTGCTACTACTACTACTACTACTACTACTACTACTACTACTACTACTACTACTACTACTACTACTACTACTACTACTACTACTACTACTACTACTACTACTACTACTACTACTACTACTACTACTACTACTACTACTACTACTACTACTTCCGGTTTCAAGATGGCGACGGACGGTCGTGTTGTTTTGTGTTCGTTAACTTTTTCGCGTAAGGGATGGATTTATTCATCTCTTGCGTGTAATTGGTGTGCCAGGATGTAAAACCAGGAGTTTCTACTCAAGATCTGCGCGGGTGCTACGGAGTTCGTGCATCGAGCGAAGCCATCCTTGAGTGAATTTTCAGCAGCGTGTGTGGTTATCAGCAGTCTGTGTTTACGTTTTTTCAACATGGCGGAAGAACGTCTTCTTTCCGAGCGATCAACAGTCAACATAACGAAGCGGCGTGGTAGCCGCGCAGGGACAAAGAAGCAAGGTAAGCGCGGGGGTTTGAGACGTTTTAGACTCAAGTGTCACCGTCTAGGACTCAGGAACATCCGTATTCTATATTGGAACTGTGCCAGTGTAAAACAACGGGGCTCTATTTTAGAAACCCTAGTTTACAGGAACGACATTGTAGCACTCCAGGAGACGAGACTGGGCGATCAGCTACTCCGAATTGCCGGCTTCAAATGTTTCTACAACAGACGACATCTGGGAACGGCGATTCTCGTTCGCGACAGCATGGTGGTGTCAGAGCTAGACATGTCCAGTTGGGACAGTGACGATATACAAATACAGGCGTTGAGAGTTCATTCCAGTATACCATTCGTGTTGGTTAATGTTTATGCCCGCAATGCGAGTGTGGACGCCCAGAAGTGGCAGTGCTTAAGTGGCATATTAGGCCACGAGAGAAATGTTATTTTCTGTGGTGACTTCAACGCTAAAGGCAGATCATGGGGAAACACTTCCTCCAATACACAAGGGGAGGAGCTCGAGACTGCACTGGAAACCATCGACCTGGTTTGTATCAACAGTGGCTGTGTCACCAGGACAGCAAGCCGTCCAGGCGATGAGGACAGTGCTATTGATCTGGCGCTAGTTTCACCTTCACTCACTACAGTGTGTAGATGGGGTGTCCTAGGACACCATGGCAGCGACCACCACCCTTGCAGCATATTGGTGGAGAAAGGCAGAACCAGGCAGCACAAGCTAAAGGTAAAGACGTTCCAGTATGACAGTACAGGGCAAGATGTGGTGAGCAAAATAAGACGTGACAAGCGCAGAACGTTTCAGGGCAGGAGAAAAAGCTGGGAGCAGCCACCGTGGTGGAGTTTCGAGGTGGAGAAGGCTTGGGTGGATAAGCGTAGTGCTGTAAGGAGATGGCAAAATGCCAAGAAGAACAGAGCTGGTCATCCTAGTCCCTGCTTGCACTTAGAAAGAGAGATGCACACAAAAGTAAGCTATTTCAAAAAACTGGTCAAGGTGGTTAAAAGCGAAAAATGGGCAGAGGTGTGTCAAAGAGTAAGCACAGACAAGTCACTGAAATTGTTCTGGCGACTACATAAAAGCATGAGTGGGGTAGTCAAGAATAAGAGCATTTCTGACTTCCAAGGTGCTGACCTCATCTGGCAGAGGACTGATGAGGACAAGGGCAAAGCCCTCTTTGAACGCTACCTTGAGCAGAGCAACCAGACAGACATGGGAGGCCGGAATCTGGCCAAGGAGGTCACCTCAGACAGATGCAAGGCCCAGAACACTTCGGATGAAGACACAGCGACAGTGAAAGAAATCAAGGCTGTGCTTCGACGATCAAAAAACAGTGCTCCAGGTCCTGATGGCATAAGATACGACGACATAAATAGGTGTACCGACAATGAGCTAGAGAAACTAGCAGACATGTACAACAACAGTATAGGGAGTGCTAGCATCAAGGAGGAATGGTTACATAGCTATCTGATTCCCTTGCCGAAGCCTGACAAAGACCACAAAAAAATTCAGGGATATCGAATTATAACCATACAGAATACAGTAGGCAAGCTGCTGGAGAAGGTAATTGCCAGGAAAATATCAAGCCAACTAGAGAGGCAAGGTGTTTTCCCACCTACCCTGGGTGGGTACCGTCCAAAAAGAGAAACCTGGACCAATGCAGCAGTCTTTGCCCATGATGTCTATGAAGGTTTCCACTCAGGCACTGAAACTGTTGCTGCAGCGATTGATCTTGAGGACGCATACAACAGAGTACCACTGGATTTTTTAATGTTTCAGCTTCTTGAACTAAACGTAAGTCCATTCCTCCTTAGTTGGATCGCTGCAGCCCTCTTCCAACGGAAAGTAGTTTTTAGATGTGGCAGTTGGACTTCGGAACCAACAACAATATATCCTGGCCTACCACAGGGATCACCATTATCTCCGGTACTGTTCAACGCCTACACAGTGAGAATCACCAGTGAGCAGATCACTGGACCTGGCAGGACATTGTCATATGCCGATGATGTTTTAGTGTATCGTCAGGGTAAGGATAGAGAGGAGGTTGCTGTGGAACTACAAACCGAACTCAATCGCATAAGTACTTGGTGTGATGAAGCTGGGGCAATGGTCAACCCAACAAAGGCAACAGTGACTTGGTTCTCGTTGAATAATCATATTGTCAACAATCCAACACCAACTGTAATGCTGTGTTCAGAGACGGTGGAAAGAACGCAGGCAATGAATTACCTGGGGATACGGTTTGATCGAAGCCTTGCTTATAATGTGCACATAGACCAGGTGATAACAAAGGCCAAGCGGGGCTTGGCAGCGATGCGGGTGATGGCGGCAGCAAACTGTGAGCAGCGCCATCTATGTCTTCTGTACGAGGGGCTGGTCATGTCTGTTTTGGAGTATGCAATGGCAATCCTGACTCTCAGCCATAAGCAGATAGAAAGGATGGAAAGGATACAGAATGAAGCTATGCGCATTATTCTTGGATGTACACGAGATACAGCATGCAGGGCGATGCGCTACCTTCTTGATTTTCCAACCATTGAAGAGAGAATGCAAGTTTGCAGGGCACGCGCCTACCTCAGAATTAACGCAAACACACAGCATCCACTGCATAGTGAAATTAGGAAGGTGAAGGGCAGCAGGTTAAAAAGAGGACGGTCGTGGATGGGTCAAGCCGAAGACATTCTTCAACAGGTGTGTTCACTTGAGGACTTAGAACCTGGCGAGGAGTGGGTGCAAGTGCCAACAGACTTCTGCACATCCTTTTCAGTTTGCATCCAACTAGATAGAAAATGCAGACAAGAAAATCCGGCTGCTGTGGAGGCTGAAGTACAAGCGTTGATTTTCGAGAATTCGCTAGACAGTGACGCGGTCATCTACACAGATGGGTCGGTCGTCCGACATGTGAGAAGCTCATGGGCCTTTACAGCTCGGGCCGGAGGGAGAATTGTGAAGGAGGACTCTGGTGCTTTCACTGAAACCACAAGTAGCCTGACCATGGAAGTCATGGCAGTAAGTAAAGCAATAACATGGCTCGAGACACAGACATTCACTAGGGCTTGTTTCCTTAGCGACTCAATGAACATGATCAAGAGGATAGAGGAGGGGTCGATCCGAAGAGAATGGTTGCTGCCTCTGGAGCGGTCTCGGCTGGCAAAGATTAGTTTCATCTTCGTGCCAGGTCATGCGGGAGTACAAGGAAATGAGCGGGCTGACAAGCTCGCAGGTGAGGCTACTGTGGAGGGCGGACGCGCCATGGACCAGGCTGACATTCTGAATGCTCTACGAGAAGTGAGACTTTTGCAAGAACCAAGTGATGACTGTGAATCTACAACAATGGCCAGACTGCGAGAGCAGCAAATTAAAAGAGGGGTGGCCAAACAAGAACACTACGCAGGAAGCCAAAGAAGATTGATAAACCAACACAGAACTGGCGTCGTTAGCCGCTACACGCTGCGGGATTTGCTGAGGAGGGGATCCGAGCACTTATGGACTGAATGGTCCGATGTGCAACGAGGATGATCTGTCGACTAACTAACTAACTAACTAACTTATTACTACTACTGCTGCTGCTACTACTACTATTAATACTACTACTACTACTACTACTACTACTACTACTACTACTACTACTACTACTACTACTACTACTACTACTACTACTTCTACTACTACTACTACTGCTGCTGCTGCTGCTGCTACTACAACCACTTCTGCAACTGCTACTACCTCTATTACTACTACTACTACTACTACTACTACTACTACTACTACTACTACTACTACTACTACTACTACTACTACTACTACTACTACTATAACTACAACCACTACTGCTGCTGTCGTTAATATTGTTGCTACTGCTGCTACAGCTATAACAACAACAACAACAACTACTACTACTACTACTACTACTACTACTACTACTACTACTACTACTACTACTACTACTACTACTACTACTACTACTACTACTACTACTATAACTACAACCACTACTGCTGCTGTCGTTAATGTTGTTGCTACTGCTGCTACAGCTATAACAACAACAACAACTACTACTACTATTACTACTACTACTACTACTACTACTACTACTACTACTACTACTACTACTACTACTACTACTACTACTACTACTACTACTAATAATAATAATAATAATAATAATAATTTATACTATTAAAAATGAGACTGTCGATTGCAGTCATTGTTTCGTGAACTATAGATTATTTCATATTGATATAAAATGAATAACAATATTGTACATTCATAATTCCTTAAACTCATTGCAGGTTTCGCGATCGCCCTTACCTACGGCCCGCCAGTGGTATCTATAATGCAGTATTTCTACAAACACAGAGCAATAGCAAGCGGCATTAGCGACTGTGGCAGCAGTTCTGGCGGTATAGTATTTCCCGCACTTTGCCGACTGCTGCTGGATGAATACTCCTTCTTTGGTGGAACTTTACTGACAGCAGGGGTCATGCTCCAGGCTTTTGTCTGTAGCTCTCTTCTCACCCCCATAGAAAGTTACACAAAAAACTCTCCATCTAGCAAGATATTGTTTGGAAAGATTAAACCACTGGATTATATTTTAAACTGCCTTCATGTCAAGAATAAACGTTTAAGCAAGAATAATGGCCTTCAAACTGGGCGTCAAATAAATTCAAGTGTTATTGATGCTAAATTTAAAGAGGGTGTTTTACAGAAAGGGTGTTCAAATGTAACCAACGGTGACCGAGATCAATATAGATCTCTTTTGGAGTCTTCCCTTTCTGAAGAGATACCACAAACGGAACTAACAACATATCCCAAACCAGATGATATTATCAAGACTAACTCACCATGCACAGCGTCAGAAAAAGTGACAATACCACTGTGCAAGAAATGTTGGTCCACATGCCAAAGAAGTGTCTTTCTTCACAGTGCATCCTTCTGGGCATTGTCAATATATTTCTTCAGCGGGTCAGTAGGTGCTATTATGTCTCAAACATACATTCCTTTGTTGGCGGCAGAAAGAGGATTGTCTCCCACGGACAGTGCGTTCTTTCTGTCTATACTGAATTTTTTAGACATCCCATCTCATCTTCTTCCTGGGATTATTGTGAACTTTGGCCTGATTGGAACGGAAACAGTTTGCATTCTCCCAATTTTTGCTGTTGGTTTTGCAAGCTGCATGGCTCCTTTTCTCCTTGACTATAAGTAAGTGATGTTAAACCAATTTTGCGCATTTCTTTGTTGGATATTATGAAATATGTGCTTCATTGTATACTGAACAATACTGATCACAATTAATGTATATCTGCATAACAATGAAGTAATTCAATGACTGTTTGTGTAACATTTACAAAAGAAATATCCCGAAAGCCTGCAAAATTTTGTCCCAGAGATATACACAAATACGCATAGATATTCTAGTCTAAGAAAGCGCTCATTGATAACAGTGTAGTTCCACAAAATTTAATTTATTATGTAAACTGCAGCGAACGAAAGATGAATTATTATTATTATTATTATTATTATTATTATTATTATTATTATTATTACTAGTATAAAGTAGAAGTAATAGTAGTAGTAGTAGTAGTAGTAGTAGTAGTAGTAGTAGTAGTAGTAGTAGTAGTAGTAGTAGTAGTAGTAGTAGTAATAGTAGCAGCAGCAGCAGCAGCAGCAGCAGCAGCAGCAGCAGAAGAAGAAGAAGAAGAAGAAGAAGAAGAAGAAGAAGAAGAAGAAGAAGAAGAAGAAGAAGAAGAAGAAGAAGAAGAAGAAGAAGAAGAAGATGAAGAAAGGGAAGAAAAATAAGAAGCAAAAGACTAAGAAGATGAAAACAATACAAGGTTGTTGTTGTTTTTTGTTTTTTTAAATTCGTATATCCTTTACAGGACATCGCTGTCAACAGCAGCATCTTTCAGATGCTCAGTTATCCCGCAAGTCACCAGCGGGGGTAGAACCGCTTGCAGCTCTCTCCCGCTACGAGACTCTGCGTGATAACCGGGATTACGGAGAAAGTGGTGTAACCCCTCGGCCAGAGAGACCGGCAATAGAAGGTTAAGGGGGATAATTAGAAGATGAAGAATAAAAAGAAGAAGAACGATAAGGAGGGGGAGAAGGAGGAGAAGGAATAGGAGGAGGAGGAAACGAATAGGTGGAGGACTGACGAAAGGAGGGCATATCCTGAAAGACAACATAACGAATAAATAAGAGGAGAAACAATAAAAGAAACATAATAAATAATACAGACACATACGTACAACAAGTAGAAAGCATTATTCTATGTTTTAATATTATCTTTTCTGGCGCATTCACAATCAGATCCTTGGTGGTTCTACTGATTTAGTGCACTGTTCTACGAATCTTTTAGGGAGGCTGAGTGGTCTCGAGGTATGGTGTCCGCCTCGAGTGCTGGAGGTCCCGGGTTCAGGCCCCGGTGAGGATCGGGATGTATTTAAAAAATCCACCTGGACTTCCAGTAATAAAATTTCCCCTGGTCTCTGGGTATGAGATCGGACGCCCGTGTGTATTGTTAAGCACGTAAAAAATCCCTTGGCAGTTGGAAATCGAAAAAGAGTAGCCTAACGGCGCTGCCCGGGCAAAATTTCGAGTTAAAAATCTACCCAAAGTATTTCAGGATCCTCAGCCGATGCAACGGAGTTCGTGCATTGAGCTGAGTTTCTCCAGACTCAGGTTTGAGTTAGGAGGAAAACGGAGCACTTATGGGTTAAACCGTGTGCCGTGATGTTGATCCAACGACTAAACTAAACTAAACTATCTAAGAATCTTCTCTATGATCTATGGGGAGGGTGAGGTGCGGCTGGGACATTTAAGCAGATATCAGTGCCCAATGAAATTGATTCTGAACTGACAAAAACAACACCCCTCAATAAAAATAGCTATCTACACATTTATTTGTTTCGCCACACACATCTAAAAGTGGTAAGCAACATTTTACACTCAACAACCATATTTGGTATATAATATAATATTAGCTCCATATTTTTAATGCATTCATTTTCACTCGATAGGTGATATTATCAATTTCAATTCGGCCGTCTTTTCTTCCCAGCAAGTTTCTTTCACCAAATTTGGGTGGGGTCCACTTGGGAGTAAAGGTCAATTTAAAACAAAAAACTGACTCGTTGGAGATTTGAAAGCACGATCACCGAATATCAAACTAGCCACTGTACTCTACACATCTCTAGAGTTTAACGCACTTTTCCCTCACTCGCTCCAGATGACATCTTGTTATTCCATGTTCCTTCGCT
>JACEFZ010006702.1:0-12500 GCA_014155875.1 Cepaea nemoralis | reverse complement strand
TTATCGTTCTATTCCTGCTCCTTTATCGTTCTATTCCTGCTCCTTTATCGTTCTATTCCTGCTCCTTTATCGTTCTATTCCTGCTCCTTTATCGTTCTATTCCTGCTCCTTTATCGTTCTATTCCTCCTCCTTTATCGTTCTATTCCTGCTCCTTTATCGTTCTATTCCTCCTCCTTTATCGTTCTATTCCTGCTCCTTTATCGTTCTATTCCTGCTCCTTTAATAGTTCTATTCCTCCTCCTTTATCGTTCTATTCCTCCTCCTTTATCGTTCTATTCCTGCTCCTTTACCGTTCTATTCCTCCTTATTTATCGTTCTATTCCTCCTCCTTTATCGTTCTATTCCTCCTTCTTTATCGTTCTATTCCTGCTCCTCATCTTTTTATTCATCTTCATCATCTTTCTATTCCTCTTCCTCTCCTGTCCTCCTCCTCCTCTTCATTTCCTGTCTCCCCCTCTTTCTCTCCTGTCCCCCTCCACTTCCTCTCCTGTACTCCTCCTATTCCTCTCCTTCCTCCTCCGCTACCTATCATGTCCTCTTTCTCTACGTCTCTTCTACTCCTCCTCTTCCTCGCCTGTCCTAATAATTTTCTTCCTCTTCCTCTCCTCCTCCTCCTCTTTCCCCTTCCCCTTCCTCTTCATCCTCCTCCTCCTCTTCCTTCTCCTCCTCCTCTTCCTTTCCTCTTCCTCTTCCTCTCCTGTCCTCCTCCTATTCCTCTCCTTCCTCCTCCGCTACCTATCATGTCCTCTTTCTCTACGTCTCTTCTACTCCTCCCTCTTCATCGCCTGTCCTAATAATTTTCTTCCTCTTCCTCTTCCTCTCCTCCTCCTCTTCCTCTTACTCTTATTCTCCTCCTCCTCCCCTTCCTCCTCCTTCTTCTTCTTCTGCAGGTTCCCGTTGCGGAGCACACTTTGACTATCTCAACATTGCAGTTCTGACTGTGCTGTGATATTATCCTAAAATTGATGTTGCTTATATTGTTATGCTTATTATCATTTGCGGCCCACCCATTCAATGTTTCCGCAAACATCTTCTTTGCCTTGATTTATTAATCTTTCTTTGTATATTTACATAAAAGTCCGACTTTCTATTTAACCTCAGTAAATGACACTCACCATACATTACATTTGTCTTTTCATACTGGTTTTGTTGTGTTTCGTAATAACACCAGCATATCTTGTTACCCTGGAGATAATTTCCCTTTATGTTCAATAGATTATCAACATTCGTTAGAAAAGAAAAAAAAACAATGTCTCTATTACTTCCAGTGTCTTCACCATTTCATTACTCATTCTCCAGCATTCGTATCCATACAGTAGAACACATTACAAATAATGTTTTTGTAAGCGGACACTAGAATTGTGAAACGTCTTGTTTTCCCCGTTGTTATTTATTTTAGAAATAAGCGTCCTTGGATATATCGATTTTTACAAATTCTGTGTATCAATATGAAGCCGGTTCTGTGGCGAAGGTGTCACGGAAGCAATTAGTAATCCCGCATACCGCGTTCGAAACACACCTGCGGACAATTTGGCAGTCGACAGCATTGCGTTAGTTTTCATGCAATGATGAGTGTGCCAGTAATTCAGAAAGTATTGGCAAACATTAAACGTAAAATTACCAAGAAATCACAAACATTCACCCAACAGAGCTAGGGTTGAATGCTAGTCCTTCCTCTTCCTCTCTTCTGGGGCATATATCCGTCCAGTATTATTCTCTCCAAACTTCATGACGTTTCAAGTGACCAAGTGACCAAAATATTTCAATTTTCTTTGTTTTATCGTTATTAGTAGCCAGCCTTCTTCAATATTCACATATGGTCGAATGGATGCATTTGTTCGTTTCTATATTCAAGATATCCTTAGAACCCGTCTATATATATATATTTCTTCAATGTGACTCTTTCTTGCAGATGGTTCCATGGCATTCTTGTAAGGTGGACAAAGCATTTAATCTGTTGTTCTTTAATAAAAACGCATGGCCAGTTTCAGACAGAGTAGTCTTCTAATTCCCTCATTCCTAATTCTATCTCTCACGGTTACTCCCGCGACTCTTCTAAGACATCTCATCGCTGTTGTTATGATTTTAAGGTAATTGGTCGCAGATTGGTGTACGCCGTGCTAATTTTACCAATGTGAAGGATAATAAACATTTCAAAATTTAATAGACAATATATTTTGCAAAATTCTTATAAAAGCCTCCCAGGCAAAGCATGTAGAGTAAAAACATAAGGACATGTCCGAGACAAGATAAACAGTTCACGAGATAAAATGGGGCGCATGGTGGGTCCCCCAGAGGGCGAAAATGAGAGGACAGTAATTGAAGGGGGGAGCTGAGAAGAGGTCAGCTGGTGAGGCAGACAGTTGGAGCAGTGAGGTTGTGTGGTGTGTGTGAGGCAATGTGGGGCATAGAATTGTTTAAAAAGACAGGGACAAAGATTGACGGACGGTTGATGTTTGGACTCCTAGCTGAGGGGGGGGGGGGGGGGTGGAGTGTAGACCAGACCAGGAGAAGGTCGTGGTCTGATAAAGTGAAGAATTGTGACGGAGTTTGGAAGATAACTCCGCACTGTGGGTTCCAGGGATAGTGAGTGGAATTCGAGACCCATAGTGGGTTACTTTGAGTCGGGCCTAGAGAGAGGCTAGTATACCTGTCGTGTGGGACGAGATTTTTGTAGCCTTGAGAGGCAATGTTATTCGACGTGTTCCATTGGGATGGAGATATATTCTTAGAGAATTATTGTTCCTGGATTTATATGTTACATGTGTCTGTGTTAATTCAGAATTAAAGGAATATTATGTGCGCAAATTAACGCTTGTTCACTGACTGGTGTTTGGTGGTGATGCATCTTGATTAATCTGTTGTTCAACATCACATTGTTACAAGGACATACCCTAGACACAACCATAGCCACTCTATCTGTCACTTAGTCAACATTCACTTTGTGTCAGAGAAGATTTCTGGAGGCTTCGTCCATCAAGAACAATATAGACATTGTTGTCATTCCGTTTATCTGTGAACTAGTCGATTAGAAAGAATACTAACATCGGAGACATTAGTCGGATGCCCAATTACAACAATGATGAGGGCTCTCCTGTCAAGAATAAACACCATTTTCAGTAGACAGCGCATTTCAAAAGTGTCGGAGAATTAATACAGAGTCCACGAGAAACCAGGTAAAAATATCATTTCTCACTCGGAGTGGGGAGAGTAGACGGGGAAAGTGTGTCCACGATATAAACACTGGGGTTTCTTCCGTGCGGGAACTGGGTAGCACATAGGTCACGAGAAGGTCAGGACAGGTAAATTGGATACCAGGCAGTATTTCTTCGGCTATCAGGGACGTCAGAAAATTAACGCAAACAGGCGCGTGTGTTTATAGGTCAGGTGAACTTGTGGACAGCGAGTGTGTGTGTACGGCGTCTTCAGAGTTCGGTGCAGATAATAAGACGCAAAGGGGCGCCAGGGGAGTTACGAGGGTAATTCATGGTTAAAAACTCGCCAGGAGGAGGGGAGTTATAGGAGGAAAGTGTGGGGAACACACAAAGGTGACAATCGTTGCTCCACAGAAAAGTAAACGTTTCTACACGGATTATTGTGATAAAGAGAAACAGAGATGACCTTGTGAGTCAAGGCCGAGAACCAGGGAATTTGACGGGAAAATTTCCACGGAGAATAACACGTTGGGTTTCTACTGAAACTAGGATTTACGTTTAACGTCTTTGTGTGTGTGTGTTATCATCGGCAAACAAACCACAACAGTCATTCTGGTGCCGTCTGCGCAAATATGAGCGCATTTTTTCACCAAAAAAGACTTGCGAAGCGAATTTAAAGCGCGTGATCATTTTCTGCTATTCGTTGGTTTAACCGGGTCAGCAACAGTGAAACCATACCATCACTTCAAAGCGACAGTGACTACGCAGATAAACATTCATTGATTTTAAAGGTATTTTCGGCTCCCCAAAACGCAACGAAAACCCAATATTTCTGGCAAAACAAGAGCGTTCACATACATTATACAATCACAGGCCATCCCTACAGGGAGGGTTACAAAACATTACGGACTGTGAAGATACAAGGCGTTGGGATAATTATCATCATCTTCAACTTTTACGACAGTCGAAAATCGTGTCACCACGTCAACAAAAAGTGACAACGCATCAGAACTTTAATTCATTGTGGGAAGCTAACGTCGTAATCTTTTCAAAACAGTAACCGACAAACATTTCCAGGCGATTTTCGGAGACTATTGAAAACAAATTAAGGACTTTTTTAAGATTCTACCATCGCATTGGTGTCGGCAACCCTTGTTTGCTTCTGTTGTTCTCATCGTCCTAAGTATTGTTGTTGTTGTGCGTTACGTAAATATGTGTATGTGGTCCAGTGGTCGTAATAAGTAGGATATTTTTGCTTTATTTCTCGAAATGCGGGAGACAGAGCAAAGGTGAAGTTTCTAGGTGCACATTGTATTGGTTGAGAGACAGCTGACGAGTCAGTTTGTTTTGTGCTGTGGCATTGGGTCGTCTCGACATTATACATGGTGTCCAAGTGTCTACGTCAGATCTATGTACATTATTCATTTTATATTTGTTCTTTTTACTGTTTTCTCTTTACTGTTACATATAATATTTGAGTTCTTTGGATATATGGTATTGTTGTAATGCTTATGTTAATACATCTTCTATCTAGATGGTATTTGTCAGTTTATATTATGCGCACGGTATGGTCTTTCATGGGCATGTTTATGTCAGTGGTTTTTATTTCTATGTAATCATCCGTCTGCGTTTCACCGGCCTATGCGTCGAGCGTTTAATAGTTCGCAGTTAGTGTGTATCATCCATTTGTGTATGTATATGTGTGTTTACAACTATTTCCAGGATTGTTCTACAGTTATTTGATATATATATATATATATATATATATATATATATATATATATATATATATATATATATATATATATATATATATATATATATATATATACGAGGGAGTATAGTTAATATTCCCCCCTCACTACCTAGTGCTTATAGAGTGACTGGGTGAGTACAGAGTGATATTGTAGCACTACAGATTTACGTACACAGGGAGTGCGGGTGTACTTAGGGAAGTGACACAAAGACTAACAGCAGAGTCTTCACATTTATAGTTGGCTGACAGACAGCAACGTGTCCACAAGTCAAGATGCCTACTTTAATGGATTATATTGAAGCAGGGGAACGAATAGGCCTGAAAGGTAAAGAGTTACAGGAGTATGCAGAAGCGAAAGAACAAAAGCAGACGGAAAGAGAGGAGAGGCATAATGAACGCGAGGCAAAGCGTCTACAGGAAGAGAAAGAGACGCAAGTAAAACTAGCTGAAATGGAAAACAAGCGTCTACAGGAAGAGACACAAGTAAAACTAGCTGAAATCGAGTTAAGAAAACTAGAACTATCTTCGAAAGGTCAAAGTGAGGAAGCAGAAGACCGTCACAGTCGTCACAGAGATTAAAACTGCCATTTTTTTACGGACCGAGACAACTTGGATTCCTATTTGTCGAGATTCGAAGCATCAGTGAAGGTATTAGGCATCCCAGAAAGCGAGTACGCAATTAGACTGGGCGAGTATTTAACGGGTAAGGCTCTAGAAACAATGTTTAATTTACCTGTAGAAGAAAGGATCTATCTTACACTATCTTACGTCATCGTTTGCTGACAAAGTTCCAACTAACTGAGCATGGATATAGAACAAAGTTTAGACAGTTAGGGCCAGAGACAAATCAAGATTTCACAGACTTTGTTAACACAGTAAAGAATACATTTAACAAATGGATGGAGCTTGCAGAAGTAGGGAAAGATTTTAATAAATTAGTAGATGTAGTGTTAAGAGACAAAGTGTTATCATCATGCAGTACAAACTTAGTAGCTTTCTTTGAGGAACGTAAGCCAAAGGACATAGACACAATGTCTCAGCTAGGGCAAAACTATATGACTGCACATCCTAACAGTTCTATTGGGAAACTAATGAGTGAGGAAATAGTCTGTGCAGCGTACACTAAACAGGACCAGAATCCAGTCATTAGACCAAGGGCGAAAAGTGTGGATTCAGCACAGAAAGGTGAGCAACAAGAACTTCAAGATAATGGTTTCCGAGGAAACAATGTTGGTAGAGTAGGGACGGTACCCATATAGAAGAGGGAACTTCCAGAGACGTCCAAATTATGCCGGATGTTGGAATTGTGGGAGCTGGAGACACAAAATGGCAGATTGCGATGCACAACCATCAGATGGACCAACGAACAACAGTAAAAGGGAGATCACTTGTTTCAAATGTGGAAGGAATGGGCATGTCAGTCATCAATGTAGAATGAGAGAAACAGAGCACTCAAATGCAGCACAAGTAATTGAGACGCTGAACAATGAAGATTGTAGTGGGTGCAAACCTCTTTTTGAAAAAGACAGTCAGCCAGTCTTAATATGTGGTCACACAGTTAAAGCAGGATCAGCAGTGCATGAAGGAGGAAGTCTGAAGATGCATCATGGGTTTGTTAATGATAGGCCAGCGTTAACAATTAGGGATTCCGGATGTACGTCCATCGGGGTGAGAAAGAGTTTAGTGCAACCTTCGGATTATACAGGGGAAAAGATTAGATCCATAACATTTAATGGGACAGTAGAATTCTACCCAATAGCCGTGATAAACAGTAAAAACACCATACATAACAGGAAGAGTGACAGCATGTGTTTTAGACTCACCAGTGGCAGATCTCATCATAGGAAATGTTATAGGAGTTAAAGAGTGTACAGAAGAGGAAGTAGTCTATTGGGACCAAAAATATAGTGTAAGCAGTAATGAGGTAGTTACCACAAGAGAACCTAAATTAGAGAGTATAGCTGAGGTAGAAGAGGCACTTGAAGTAGACACAGGAACTCAGGACAAGGAGAGTACAGCTGAGCAGATGAGAATGGATCCCAAATATAGTGCTAGTGGCTCCCAGAGACAAGATACTACTCTGAACAAATGTTCCCTAGGGTGTAGGAGAGTAGAACATAGGCAGTCAAAAAAAAAAAGGTAGATGGTGCTTCGAGAGGAAGAACAATGTTCTCCCTCGCAGGTTTTCAGATAGCAGAACTGCACGTGGGCAAGTAGCAGTACCTTTAGCACACAGAGACCGATATACTAGAATAGCTCAGGATAGTGCATGTGCAGGGCACATAGGCATAAGGCGTATGCAGCAGAAAGAAGGTGCCAGGTATATGGGCCAAGATTGAATAAAGAGTTCAGACTAAACAGAGACGCAAGTGTAACGGTTGCAATATGCAGATAGGAAAGTTGAGTCAGGTCAAAAGGGTGTTCGCGACATTACTGACCTAGGGATAGCAAACAGATGTTGTAATTGTAGAGGTACCATGAGTCATGGGTACATGAAAGGTAGACACAGCATCGACAGGAATCAGAGGTGGGTTGATGCAAGAAAAGAACCACCTGATATATGGTCGGTACACAAATAGCTTGTTCTTCTTAAAGATATTAATAGACCTGTGGGTACATAAGTATAATGCTTTTCTATGATGTATTATTATTATTATTATTATCTGATGTATTAGTTCATGCATTGATACAAAAGGATAGAAAGTTGTTTGTATTTATGTGTGGGGATTATGGGAGTTTACTATGAGTATTTGATATATTATTAAGTGTGGTAGCTAGAGTAAGGTGCAGCCATACTTAGGGCTACCCAGGCAATGTGTCTGGGTCACATATTTAATAAGTTTTAGTCACCCAACATTTGAAAACGATGTTTTCTTTTGAGGGTGGGGTAGTGTCACATGCCTGTGTTCAGTGGCATTAAGGTGAGTGGCCGTACAAGATAAACAGTTCACGAGATAAAATGGGGCGCATGGTGGGTCCCCCAGAGGGCGGAAATGAGAGGACAGTAATTGAAGGGGGGAGCTGAGAAGAGGTCAGCTGGTGAGGCAGACAGTTGGAGCAGTGAGGTTGTGTGGTGTGTGTGAGGCAATGTGGGGCATAGAATTGTTTAAAAAGACAGGGACAAAGATTGACGGACGGTTGATGTTTGGACTCCGAGCTGAGAGGGGGTGGAGTGTAGACCAGACCAGGAGAAGGTCGTGGTCTGATAAAGTGAAGAATTGTGACGGAGTTTGGAAGATAACTCCGCACTGTGGGTTCCAGGGATAGTGAGTGGAATTCGAGACCCATAGTGGGTTACTTTGAGTCGGGCCTAGAGAGAGGCTAGTATACCTGTCGTGTGGGACGAGATTTTTGTAGCCTTGAGAGGCAATGTTATTCGACGTGTTCCATTGGGATGGAGATATATTCTTAGAGAATTATTGTTCCTGGATTTATATGTTACATGTGTCTGTGTTAATTCAGAATTAAAGGAATATTATGTGCGCAAATTAACGCTTGTTCACTGACTGGTGTTTGGTGGTGATGCATCTTGATTAATCTGTTGTTCAACATCACATTGTTACAAGGACATACCCTAGACACAACCATAGCCACTCTATCTGTCACTTAGTCAACATTCACTTTGTGTCAGGTGACATCCATACTCTTATATGTTTAACAAACGTCTGGAGCACTGGTTCTCAACCGGTGGGAACTATCCCCCACCCTTCCAGGGGGAATTTTAGGGTTTCCACGGGGTGTTGTGGTGGGGGGGGGGGGGGGGAAAGGGGAGGGAGTTAAGACTATTTCAAGATCGCGTTAATAGAAGAACCGATTACTTGATATTGTTTTTCTCTCCATACTTTAGGGTTCTGTATTTTTCACCCTTCTGAAATTCGTTTTATAACGTAAGTGGACCCGTAAATCACGAACGAACGAACGGACTTTATTTTCAAAGGGTAACAAATTGGGCACGCAGGCCCGTCTTACATTCGGCCCTTCCAATCACCCATCTTTCGTTCATCAGTGCATAGTACATTCACATCGAAAAAAAAAACATTGTTAAATGAATTTTGTAAACATAAATAATGCATGTTACTATGTTATGAGGCACATCCCCCCACCCACCCATCTCTATCCATCCGCGTGTCCCCACATACACATCCACCACCCAACCACACACATACCACCAGGCACATACATTCCTCCATCCATCCATCCATCCCCCACCCACACATCCTTACCTACACCATCTCCACACCCACACACAAACACACATCTCCCACCAACCACACATCCCCCAACACACATCCCCCACCCACCCACACACAAATCCAGGCACACATGCATGCACCCACCCACTCATCACCCACCCACACATCCCCCACCTTCACACATCTCCGCACCCACACACACACACTTCCTCCACCCATCCCATAACCTACTAACACTCACCCACCCACATATCCTCCACCACCCACCCACACAGACCCCAACCACCCAGCCAAACACACATCCCACAACCACACATCCCCCACCCACACATTCCCGTTATATGGACGTCTAGGCTTTTTCTAGTATGTGTTATTAAATTTAACTTCCATCTTTACGTATGCTGTTTAGGGGCAGGGGAATTTATAGGGAGGAAATACGAAAGGGGGGGGGGGAAAGGGGGGTGATGACATTCTGAACATATGGTGAAGGAGTGCATGGGCCAAAAAAAAGTTGAGAACCACTGGTCTAGAGTCTCATGGTTTAAGCAACCATATCCCCACGATTGTAGAGTTGGTATTACATTAACCAGCTAACCAGCTGCTGGAGATTTAGAACTAGTCAGCCTTGCGTTGGTTTCCATTCAAAGGTATGAGTGCCGTTCGTTCAGAAAGCAAAGGCACACTACTAAACGTAAACTTGCCAAGCAATTACACAGTTAAAAATGCTGGGGTTAACTGCGGCGTCCTGTAGAAGATATCCAACTAACTTTGTTTCTTCTACTGCTGCGATCAATTAACTCAGCAAATTATTTTCTATAACATTAACAATGAATTGCGAATTTATTACTAATATTAATTTCTGCGGTCATGTGATGGGAAGAGAGGCATGGGAGAACATCGTGACAACTGGAAAAGCGAGGGGAAGACAGGCAGAGGCAGGCCAAGAGAAATTATGCTGGATGGATTGAGACGGTTACATGGAGGAATATCAACAGCAAAGTTGATCCAGAACACCATAAACCGCGTTATGTGGAGAGCCATGAACGTCTTCGCCAGCTGGCAGGAAACTTGATGATGATTGGTGATGATGATTAATTTCTGAAAGTTAATTTAATGTTTACTTTTGTTTACTTTCACAACAGGTGTTCTCCGTGACGTAACTGGAACCTATTCTGCAACGTATATTTTCTTGGGGATGACCGGGATATTTTCCTCCGCCGTTTTAGCTGTGATTCCATTGGCCAAGAGATATGATGCCAGAAAGGGAGTGCTAAAATTAGATCAATAAATATTGAAATATGTATTTCAAAAATGTGTAATTTTATTTGTCTTACATGGTTCCGGACATTCATTCGTGAGACATATGGAAGAGGATTTAGGAGATAAAATGGTGAAAGTGGAATAAGTGTGGCTTTTACAATTCATAATCATGGCTTTTACAATTCATAAATATGATTGGTAACGTAGGTATTTTTCGAGTCGCATTTCAGGATTCAATCTATGGATTAGTTGTCTCTTCTGCTTATGCGTACTTACTAAAATATTCAGGTGACGTCACAAACTGGAGACTCATTAAAATCGATAAAGTAAGGAGAGATAAATCCTGTTTTTTGTTTTTTTTTGTTTGGTTGCCGATGGCGACAGCTGATGAGTCTTATTACATAACTAGACTAATATCAATATGTCAGTTTGTAATTATGTACGAACTGTAAATTTGGTTATGCATGAGATAGGGTTAGGATTAGGTTTAGAGTTACAGGTTAGGTTAGGTTTAAGGTTACAGGTTAAGGTTAGGTAATTAATTAAATATTATTAATACATTAATATTACAGTCAGTACAGATAACACACAACAGAAATGATCAATGCCTTAGAAGAATATTGAATAGACCAAGTCACCATACTGCTGAACGCAATATATGATACTGAAGATATACCTCCTGAATTATGTAATTCTATATTTACCTCAATATCGAAGAAATCAGGAGCCTTGAAATGTGATCAACATCGAACAATTAGTATAATGAGCTACATCACAAAGATTTTGCTGAGAATTATCATGCAAAGAGTTAGGAAGAAAATACAACCCGAAATATGAGAAGAACAAACCTTCTACAAACCCACATTGTTCTTCCCCTATTTCAGGTTGTATTTTCTAGGTTTAATGTTTTTACGTTCATAGAATCCACATAATTAGAAGAAAATACCTCCACAATGGTTTTACCCTCGTGCAGTTTATCTATGAACTCCGACATCTGAATAAAGTGTTTTAGTCTCTCTGGAATTAAGTTCTTAAGGACTAACCACATTGTTACAACACGTAACTTACCAACTTTTGGGAAAGGATCACGACTAACGTAATATATATTATAGTGTTCTTACCTTCACCAGATTTATGTGTCTTCATCACGCATAACGTCAGTAGATTTCACGTTCCTAGACTTGGTTTTGTGTTTCCAAGTTCGCTAGCTGCACATTTATAGGCTGGTGCTTCGTCTCTTATCCTATTATTTTATAATTATGGATAAGTTTGCATAGGCTATCATGCCGGCAAGTTCAGTCGTCCTTCTTCTGTTACGTTGGTTCGTGAAGATTCTTGGTTCCTGAATTGAGTGCACTGACCTTTTGCTGGTCGTCACGCCATCTTAAAGCCTCGTTCGTCTTTGTTTGAGCTATGGCGTCACTTCCAATCACGACGCTTGTTGTAAACTGTCTTAGGAATATTGCCGTTCGTTTTAGGAATCCGCGCGATTTCCACTTTGCATGATGTAAATGTATCCTTTGTCTTAACTCTCGTGCTAATCCTTTCTTTCCTATACTTTTACATTTTAGTAAGTTGGTGATTGTTGGTGCTTGCTGTAAATGTGAGGGGTAGTGCGGGGAATTTAAAACCAGCGATGTGACGGTTTGCAAGAAATATATTACAATAATCACCATTAAAAAAGTACATCCACCTGATGTAAGTAAGCTAAATCAACAGTGATTTAGGAGTTTGTGATTAACTTAGGATTTATAAGACTTAGTTTAGTTGTAAGGAACTATTTTACATGTACAATCACATTTATAAGACTTAGTGTAATTTGTAAGAGAAACAGTACACAAGCACATGCTATGTTAAATAGTTCTTGATGTGTATCATAATCTTGTGTATTCGGTGGAAGCATTCATGTGGTGAGTCCAGTGGGATTGCATTGATATTAAATATGTGAATTTATCATGTGTAAGTCACATATGCATGCCCAGTGATCACCCATGCAAGTTATGATTATGAGTTATGATGACTGATTGTGGATTCGTGTGGTGATTCCATTGATTGATCTATTGTATTGATATGATGTGAATTTATCTTTGTGAGACCATATAAAAAAAAACAGTATGCCTAATTTTCGTCATGCC